>JAOBAT010077885.1:0-20114 GCA_026413305.1 Hydrozoanthus tunicans | reverse complement strand
TTACGAGCATGCAAGGTCAATGCAAAAGCCTAAGACAAATATGTGAAATATTTCAAAAACTAAAAGTCAGCTAATTTCATGTCGTAACACGGCGTCTGAAAAAAACCTCAATAAAGACGTGTAGCGCGCGACACCCGAGTATGACGCATTTTGGTCTCAAACGCCGTGCTCAAGGCGTGCTAAAGTCGGGCTTTGTAAGTTCAGGCCAGCTTAGCACGACTCAGTAGCAAAGCGTTAGAAATGTTGATATTCATGTTGCAATGAATGGAAGAAGTAGATGGATAAAATTCGAGCGAACGGATTTCAGTCGGACACAACCAGACTCTCGCGCGAAATGTTTTTAAGCGAAACATACTGAAGAGCGAAAAGGTGAATTTAGTGAATCAGTTTATACGAAAAACCTTTGCGCTGTTTTCTTTCGTCATTAATTTGAAAACCCTTCTAGAACTTTGAAAAAAAATTATTGATATCCGACAAAAAGTTAAGCGCTGCGTTACGGCGTCCAGGCCTTTTGATAAAACACGCTTTTTTTTATAACAACGAGGCTCAGATTTGCCAAAATTTAAGCAAATTATGAACAAGCTGAGGCTCGGGGCTCGATTAAGCATTTTTTTTTAGCTTTACAATAAATGTTTAGCATTTTTTTTTCTTTTAATCATTTTCATCCTGGGATAATCATTGGAAATCGATCGTCTCGGGAAAATGAATCAGGGGATGAATTGATCAACAATACATCCGCCAAGCAATCCGTAGTTTCAAATACATGTATTGCAGTACCTTAGACTTAAAAAGATTAATTTCTTACAAGTCCCTCTATAGACAACTCGACGTAGTCCAGGCTTCTGGTTTCAACCATTGATATCGAGTATATGCGTACTACACGCTTTTTTTTATAATAACAACTTTATAAGAACAACGAGGCTCATGCAGATTGGCCAAAATTTAAGAACAATTTAAGAACAAGCTGAGGCTCGGGGCCGAGCTTTTTAAAGTTTTCGGAAAGGTCAGCACGACAGTTGGTTCGATTTTGTCCGGCAAAGAAATTGAGAGCAGTTATGCTGTAATGTTGCTAATACAGCGGAGTTCTGAAAGTATCAGCAAACGTAACTTTATTTGACCAAGGTAAGAGTTGGAATATGAAACCAATCCTGGGATAGTCACTGGAAATCGTCTCGGCCGGAAAATGAATCAGGGGATGAATTGAACAAGAATAAACCCGCAAAGCAATCCGTTTTCAAATACATGTATTGCAGTACCTTAGACTTAGTTTTTTTCGATTTAAACCACATATAGAAATAAGAACATCTTGAGGCTCAAATGCCAAAAATTAAGAACAATGAGCCTCGGCCAAATTTACTGGTTCTTATAAATAAAAAAAAGCGTGTAGCGACCAAAAGCAACAAGGAAGGCAACATCGAAAACGACGGCTTACAAAACACATGCTTCTTGCTTGCTTGGCCTTTTCAAACAGGTATAGCTGGTAGTTTGCTTTCTCTTTTTTCCGAGTTACGGCTTTTGTCACATTCAAAAGGACGAGTGTTTTTCTCAAAGAGAATGAATATTGACAAAACTAAATGTATAGGTTGTTATCGCATTCGCTTTACACGTTTTGGTTTTTAAGACTAAATTAAACTAAACTAAACTAACTTTATTATTGTCGTTACACTGGAAGTGGTTGCCCATTCTCCCAAGCCAATGGCTTTTGTTTAATCGCTCGACGGCACAGATCTCGGCGTGACAGTCGATTTTGAGGAGGGAGGAAAACCGGAGAACCCGGAGAAAAACCCTCGGAGTCAGATTGAGATAGACAAATCTCAGCCCACATGCAAACCCAGGATTTGATCGCGGGTCCAGAGAGGTGGGAGGCAAGGGCGCTAACCACTCGGCCATCATGACTCCCCGACGACGGCGTGCAGTTGACCAGTACGTTTCAAACGGGCATCTCTTGTAGTTATTCTCCGCTATTGTTTTTTGCTGTAGTCGTCGATGTCCTCCTTGCTTAACAAAGAAGGATCAAAGTCTGGATGACACATTTATTGCGATTTTTCAATTTACACGCGCTTTTTTATAAGAACAACTTTACAAGAACAACGAGGCTCAGATTGGCCAAAATTTAAGAACAATTTAAGAACGAGCTGAGGCTCGGGCTCGATAGCTAATTTTTTTTGAAAACTTTACTGAACTTTGATCTTTAACTGAACATTAAAGAATAAACAAGAATTGCTTCACAGTTTATAATCACTGGAAATCCTCTCGAGAAAATGTTGACGAATCCACGAAGAATTCGTAGCCATAATTTTCCAATATAGTCATAAACAATGCAACGCTTTTGGTTTAGATTTTCTTCAGTTTAAGCATGCATAGAATTAAGAACAACTTAAGAACAATTTTAGGCTCAAATCGCCAAAAAATTAAGAACGATGAGCCTCGGCCAAATTTACTGGTTCTTAAAAAAGTATTTTTTTCTGCAAATACTAGTTTAGTGACTACTTACAGTTGAACGACTTTCCCGAAAGAACAAACAAGCTTTCATCCTTGAACTACAGATCATCCATCAAACTATATTTATTTTCAATTGTTGTTGACATTATTTGTACTAAGTTACATAAACGAAATAACAATTTCAGCATTCTTGGTCTGAAATACAACTTTTGTTAAGTCTCCGAACGTTTCCGAATTTTTCCGAAGATTCTCCGACAACTTTTTTCAAAAACAATTTCCGAGGATTTCCGAATGTTTCCAGAGCTTTCATGGTTGATAAATTGGCAGCTCTCGAAGGAACTTTGAGAAAATCTAGTTAATCATGTAACGCTTCTCGCGGAATGCGGTGGAAAATAAATTTTGCCCTCGATGTCATAAACAGGTACTCGCATATGGTTCCTCGTAAAATTTAGGATTGAATAACTTCATTCGTGTTTTCATTTTTTTTTGTTATTGCTTTAAACAAATTGAAAACACTAGCGAACTAAACCTTATTTTTTGTCGGCCCCGGCCTCTGTGATTACCACCTATACTTATTATAAAAAGGCCTTTATGCGCCACCGCACAATAGTCTACAGTCTAACAGTTGTGAACAACTTTATATTGTTTTGTTTGGCGTATCAGCTTTTACTCTGAGGAGTTTTTGAAATATAAACCTATTGAGGGCTGCGATACTTAGTACTTCTGTAGTGTTTGATGTCGGTTTGAACAATAGATCAGCTTTTGTCGCTGTTTAGATGATATAATTTATTATTATTCAACCACTTGTTTGTTATACAAATCGCTTAAAATGATTGAGTGTAGAGTCAAAAAGTTGTAATTCAAAATGTTCCGTTGATTGTTTTTCTGGTTTAGATTTTTCTTCGATATGTTTTTTTTCAGTTGTCAACTTATTATATACTAATATGGGATGCCATTGTACATTGGAAAAAAAAGTATATGACACCAGAGATCTGAATAAAAAAGTTAAAGTTGCGACAAAACTGTAGCTAGCCCAAAACAATATAATGCAATAATTTTTACTTGTAATGAGTAAAATAACACAAGCAGATACCAACAACGACTATGCCATTTTATTTTTGACACTGCATACGGCTTCTTTCACGAATCAACTTCATACAACACATTAAAATTATGTGTGTCAAAACTGTTACCGAAATTTTTTCCTTTGACATTCAGTAGTTGTTAAACATCATGTTAACATACAAAGAGTGTCCTCCTACACTGCATGGCATTTATGTGAACACAATACACGCTCAATTTTTGTATAAGAACAATTTTATAAGAAAAAAAAGGCTCAGCGATCGGTCAATTAAAGTTTAAGATCAATCTAAGAAAAAGCTGAGGCTCGGGCTGGAAAGCTAATTTTTTTAAAAACTTTACTGAACTTCGATTTTTAACTTAACAACATAAAAAGAATAAAAAAATGGATGGAGGATAACGCCTCTCAACTTGAGTGATCAGAAAAAATTCTGGGTCACTGACGGGAATCGAACTCACAACCCTCTGATTACCGGTCAGATGCTCTACCCACAAATTATAAGCTGCAGAGACGCACATGGGGATCCGAGTCACAGGGTAAGCTCTTGTCTATTCCCGATCAATAAAAAAATGGTTCACAGTTTTTCTCCTCTTTTTTCTCCTGAAGCCATTGCTTCAAAATATACGCTGAACGCGTATTTTTGCAATGAAGTTAGCTTGTTTTCTTCAATTAAATTAGTTTTCCAATACATTTGTAAACTTCAAAACTTTATGCAACACCTGTTTGCCTTAGTTTTTATTTGACTTAAACCACACATAGAAATAAGAACAGATTAAGAACAATTTGAGGCTCAAATCGCCAAAAAACTTCGAACAAGGAGCTTCGGCAAAACTTACTGGTTCTTATAAAACAGAACGTGTATATACATATTCGAGTGATCGCGGCTTCGCCACTAAATGTGGGGAATAATCCACGTTTCCCCGTTTCTAGTGGCAAGTCCTCACTCGAATTTGTATATTGTATGTCATGTAAATGACAAAAGGCAAAAATTAGCATAGACAGACATAGCATTCTGACTTGATTGAAAACGTTTCTAAGAAACCATTGAATAAGTGATCAACGTCGACTCATTTAAACCTAGATTCACCGTTCTTAATAAAAGAACCGCACAAAATCGCTTTTTGAGCTAAGTTTAAAAATAGAGAAGAGTACTAAAGGCCGCCTATGAGGCATCTTCAAATCTCGAAGGTATATATTCCCTGGTGGAGCTGGGATTTCGATTTTCCTAACCCATTTAAGAATGAGAGTATTGTGCTTCCGATGTCGCCACATAGTCCTACCAGGAGCTCGGAGAACCAGAAAAATATTGCTTGGTGGACTAGTAATGGCTTTTCTGTGCGCTTTATTTGTTAACAAATTGTTCCCAGAAAAGGTAATGAAACTATCAAAACTAGAGAGGAACTATCGTGCCCTTATAAGCGGAGAAAGAGTGCTAGACTTTATAAAGACTGCCAGAAGTCGCTTACAATGGCCAAAGCGGACAATGGAATCGTCTGTTGAAGAAACGAAAAAAGTACTTATAAGTTTCCGGGAAAGAACATCGATTGAACCTCCAAGCGGAACTAGCATTCCACCTAGCAGAAAAGAAGCAGAAAAAGAGAAAAATATTGCTGCCGGAACAACCACAAGGAGTATGCAAAACTTAAGTAGAACGGCAACTGCCTTGTGGAGCACTTCAGCAGATACAGAAATGCAGAAAACTTTAGTTGATACACAAGCTAAACCTTCAAAAGATGAAGATACTCTTAATGATTCAACGAAGGTAGTTGCAAACCCAAATCTTAAAACCAACAGAGAAAATCAAACAAAATCCTTAATGAGAGCCCGAACGTTACCTACCATATCAGAGTATTCTAAAAAGACATCAGACACAAAATTTGACCAGTTTGGTTACCTAAATGTTCACGTATGGAACGATGTGTGTGAAAACAAAGTTGAAAGCCTTCGTGAGTTTATTTTATTTCCACAGGTTCCTAGTCGTCGTTTGAGAACAAACTCTTTTCAAACTAAAGAAGTTGGAAATAATTTTGGTCAGAGATTATTCGGCTTCCTTCACCCTCCAACCAGTGGTCGATACATCTTTGGAATTTCATCTAACAATAACTCCGAGTTGTGGCTGAGCACGGACAAAGAGACAGCAAACTTGAAGCGAATAGCCTTCGTAGGCTCACATAATAACACAAGGTATACAGAGCCAGGAAATTATTTTAGGTTTTCTTCTCAAACTTCAAAGTCTCTCCATTTACAGCAAGGGGAGAAATATTTTGTTGAAGTGCTTTACAAACACGGAGAGGGGAAATCACATGTCGAGGTTGTGTGGAAAATGCCTGGTGAGACAAACTTTAAGATTATTTCTCAGAGTTATATCTCAATGTTTGTCGACGATAGTCACTTCGAGGATAATACCGTGTCAGTTGATGTTTATTGGGAACACGACGCGTTTTCATTGCAAAAGTCAAGTGAATTCGATCCGTTTTACCGACTGCCATTTATTTCTGAGGAGGATACCAAACAAGTTTTACCCAGGTGTCCTTACGAGCCTAGCTACTACATCAGAGAGAAGCTTGTTCGATTTCAGGTTTGAATCATTTAGTTACAGAGTAATTGACACAACTTTTTATTACAATAGATTGTGCTTGGTGTACCATACTGACATAATAAGTTACTACACCTGAATACAGTTTACGTACTGTCCTTCAGAAGCATTTTTGTAAAATTGTTAAAGTTAAAACTCGATTTAGGCCTAGAGCTACTGTTAAGTAATGTTTCAAAACGAGTACTAGTACGTGTGTTTGAATGGGGTTTCCAAATACCAAGAAACTACGAATGAGTGCTTATATTGTTTTGAGGCGTTTGGAACCCCAATCAAATTCGAAGTACGAGTTATTTTAAATAGCTTCTCAATCGATCAAAATAGATGTGTTGATTGCATTGTTTGTTGATCAGCTTGGTGCTTCAAGAAAAGTGCTCATCACACAGTAGAACTAATGAACTCACAAAGTACGCGTTTTTTATACGGCTTCTCAAATGAAACAATAGGAATCTATGCAACGTAACTACGCGCATGATGAATTGCTGTACTACTAGGAGACCTTTTTAAGAATTACGACTAGCATAAACTGATAAAGTTGTGGCGCTCGATGAAACGGACGCGTCAAGCCTAAATTACTGGTTAAGCAAGTTGCTAAAGAGAGTGACTAGATTTAACTTGCAAAAAACACTTACGAAATAGTTTAGCGACAGGTAATCATGAGCAGTAGCTGTTATTTGTGCGATTAATGTTCTGGTGTAGACGAAACACTCGTTAGGGAAAGCAAAGGCTACTGCATGCAGTGTTGTAACTGGTCCAAGTTTATTTTAGAGGATGAGAAAATGTTGTACGGTTCATTATGGTATGTTTATAAGCTTAACTGATGCTATCATTAGTGGTTCCAAAAAAACTTGCATTTTAAAAATCTGTTGCCAATCCAAAAAACTTTGGATGAATTTGAGCCAAACTTGGACTGCTGATCTGTCTACGATACATCAGCAGCCCACGTTTGGCTGAAACTCAAGCAAGATTTTGAAAAAATGTTTTCACCACTATTCTTCCTTTAGCAAGGTCTGTCCACTGTAATATCACCTTTTTCACTTCATATGCACTTTAAGAACAATCCAACAACATGTTTGGCTCGCAGGGGGCTCGCAACAAAAGCAACACACATTTCGCTGCCGTGTTTCCTCCAGATGATTCCAATGCTACTCTGCCACTGGTGGCCGGCGAGGATGTATGGTGGACTGAGTTCAATATTGGAAATGAACTCGTCTCAGAAAGCCTGGCGCGAGGTGTAGCAGAACAGTTCATGGAGGCTTTGCAAGCAAAATATCCGGGGTACGTAAAATCCGTGAGTTTATTTCAACTTTTTGATGACTTTGCCAACTCCTGTGTCAGGCATTTGAACTCTATTGCCTTCCCTACCCTCGGAAATTTGACTAAGAATCTGGATCCCAGGGTGGGGACGTTTGCAATTTCAATCGATTTTATCAATTTAGATGCTAGATTTGTTGGTTATTTTCCTCGGATTAAACAAAGCATCAAAGGAATTTAAAAAGTTTGGCATTTGTAAAACATACACAACAACTACTATGAAATTAAGGAATGCATGTTACTCCCGCAAGGTAAAATATTTGATATTACTTTGGTTATTTGATACATTTGATCTGATTTGACCAAATGTTTGGGCCCCACGGTGGGAATTTTGACCAAAACGTCTTCTGAAAAGTCAAAAGCCCCATGTATACCCGGTTCCCCCCCCCCGTCGGGCTTAACACTGATAGATGCGTTACTACATCTACAAATTAATGACATTCGTGTGACAAATGGTTGTTGGAAAATTAAACTAACACAAGTTTTACGACTTTTCGTTCCACAATCAGGGTGTATGATTTACACAGGCTAATAACGGTTGAGCAAGTTCGGGATACGAAGAAAGGGGATCGTTATTTGTTGGAGTTGGAGCTTTGGAACAAAGAACGTGCGAGAAAAATCCGACTGTCCAAATTTGTTTACAAGGCTAAAGGTGCAACAAGGCTATGTACTCCTGAAGGGTTCCAATGGACCAGGAATGCGACAGTCAATGTCATTGTACCTTTAAGGAACTCAGGCCGTTGGGCGTTGTATCTGGTACGGAACATTGCAGGTAAGGCCCAAAAAACTGGTAAGGTCTTGAACCGACATACAAATAAGAAAATGGAACATAGAACGCTAGCACCTTTAAAAACATTGTAAACCGATGGTGCTAAAGGCTTGAAGTAGAAAAAGTTCAGAGCTTTGAAACACTATTTTTGAGCTTTTGGGAAAGAAGGGCTTAATAGAGATGGCTTTGGTTAAAAACCTTCACTGAAGAATCCGACTGTTTAGGTAGCGCAAATCTTATTAGGTTTAGGAACGGTAAAAGAGAGAGAGGAGAATTTATTGACAGTTTATGTTTCAGAGGAGCTCTTTATAGAAAAGACTAAAGACAGAGTGGGTACATAACAAATCATGCCGGAATCACTAGCGACGAGAATTGTTCACACCCTCGCACAAAATATACGTTGCAGGAAAAGCGACACCATTCATAACAGTATTTAAATCAAGAGTAAAGACTTTTTTTAACAAACCATTTTTTGTTATTTTGTTTCTTTGATAGTTCTTAATAAGAAATTTTTGACTCTATTATTGTGAAAAAACAAAAAGAAAAAGTAACAATGATAATTTGATAAATGAGATGGACGAGTACAGGATATCCTATCAGTCCAGACTAATCTAAAGGATACCCTGCACATTCTAGATTTGATTTTCATGAGGCAGTATTAAAGTTGAGGACAAACATGATAGTGTTAGTTATTATGCGTGAAGTACATAGCCTTCACACGCGTTAAAGTTCTTGTTAGCTGCCAATGGCTGGTATATTCAATGAAATTATATGTAAAGCTACTTTGTGATCAACATAAAGTTGATATTCGGGATCAGTGTAGAATGATTAGAGATCAGCTGCGCTGTCGGATGTTTTTAGCTGCTCAGGTGCTCAGGTGGTATTCTGCTAGCTGTTTCAAATAAGACGAGAATGTACTCTGTCTTAGGCACTTAAGAATATAAAATAGTTTCTATAACTTTCAGCAAACTCTTTTAAGTATTCTTTTTACCAAAACTGTTCAATTCTACAAAAATTGTAAAATTATTTTTTTGGAAATGCTTTAATTTGAAAAAGGTCAAATACGCCAAATTGTACAAAACTTGCATGAAAAATGCATATTTTTGTACAAAGTTGCTCAAAATAAAAAAAAATGTTGCTCGAAATAAAAAAGGTTGCTCAAAAGTTGCCGAGCAGAATCTTTCTACGCCTAATTTGCCCAGCAAACGTTAAGGTGTTGATACACGCTATTAGGATTGAAAGGATAAAAACCTTAAAGGGGAACTGAACCCTAAAATCAACTTTTGTCAAACAAAATCTTTAACTGAGTGTGAAAACGATATTGAAAAAAATTCTCGTATCGCGCTGAATTCCATATTAAAACACGTTTCTTGCCGCAATGTATCGGTTGTTCAGAGTTCGGGATTAAGCGGAGAGAGAATGAGTAAGAATATGGGTAAGAATTGGCTTGGACTGAAAAAATTCATCATTGGAGTGAGATATCGCACACAACGTAAGTTGTTGCTTTCACTCTTAACTGTGTAAGCGAGCTTATGACAACGAGACCAGTTCACGCGCTCGCTTGCTCCCCATAACCTACGTCACACTCTACCCTTGATTACCGCTGACAAGTCGACAAGCGCCCACGCTCAATGACCCCAAAACGACCCAAAACACGCACATACAAACTAGAATTTCTCGGAAAATCAGCGCGACACAAGAAAAAAAATTTTAGACATGTTCTCAACACCTTGAAGGATTTCATTAAAAGTATGTTGATTTTAGAGTTCAGTTCCCCTTTAAATTTGATTTCTATCAACAGAAATAATGAAGCAGTCTGGAGACCATAACATAAAACTTGTAATAGTCGATTACGAAAGTAGTGATGTCGACATTCACCGGCTAATCAAGAAAAGCTCAATAAAGAACTACGCCATTGTCACCATGTCCAAGGAGAAGGGGTTCCGAAGGGCGGAGGCCCTTCAGAGGGGGGCAGAGGCAGTGACAGACCCGCACAGCATTCTATTTCTCTGTGACCTTCATTTGAAGATTCCAGCTACACTGATAGATATCATTCGCAAGGCAAGTTGGTTTAACAAAACCAGGGCGGACCCCCTCCCCTAAAAAAATTAAGATAATTAAGTAGAATGTAAGAAAAGGGTGTAGTCGGCTTCTCAATATTTCTCACGTTTTTTGTAACTGTGCCATTCCCAATTTTTTAAACCTTAACAATCTTATTCTACAACCCTGAAAACGATAAATGTTCGGTTTTCTCAAGATTTTGATCATCTAAATGAACGCGACGTTTCAACTGCTGCTGCTAGTCAAAATCAGGTGCTAGTGAAGATTGGATGAAAGCTTGTTTTTATACAAGTCGGCGGATCATGTAGGAAGCCTTCTTTGCTGTGACTGGTTAGTCGGTTAAAGCCTTCTGCTGTTGTGTTTATCTTCCTTTCATGTGCTCAATATTGATTTCATTAGATTCTCCTTATACCATAATAATTCATGTATCCATCGAAGAGAAGGTACGATTAGTGTCTGGCTTAAATGCAAGAGATGAAACATTCTAAGCATACCATTTCCGGTCCTGTCAATTACCATCTTGTGATAATTTGCGTGAATCTGTAACAATTCTCAATTGTACCTGATGAAGATTAGTATGGCCAGGCAAAATATTGTACAAAATATACTCTGCAAACGTCGTATTGGCCTTGCTTTTTAATTCTTATATTAGCGTCTGATATCTACTTGGCGGTAAGTTGTTTTATTATAGATAGCACACAAGTGCACACACACATGCCTTGTATAAGTGTGCACGTAGTTGAATACCAGCCAATCAGAAAGTGACCCTTTTAAGCCGCTTGTAAGTTATGTAATAAACTAGACTTTTTTGACGATTTCGAAACCGCACTACAAAAGGTCACAACTGTAACTAACTTTTTCCTTAGCAATTGGTTTTTGTTTCAGAGATTTTATTTCTTTGGTAACACAAAACAGATTTTTTGCTATTCGGGACGGGATGGGGGCGGTGTTAACTTCGGGGTTAAAAGGATAGGGAAGCTGAAAAAAAACATCCTAAAATATCAAGATGAGAAAAGTTTTGACCCTAGATACCTTTGTAGTTGTAATACTTTTAAAAAAGGCAGGAGAAAACTTCCAAGAAAAAACAACTGCTAGTTTTGTGTTTGCACACCTAAAAATATAGACAAAATAGCTTTGATTTTTCTTTGAAAACCTCTAAGAAATATCAAATTTCCGGTTAGGACCCCTTATTAATTACGACGAGCTTCCCTATCTTACAAACAGAGAGAGTATCCCCCCCCCCCCGGCCTCTAGTAATGTTAAAGCGCGGGTACACCTGAAGCGTGCTTTGTGGCCACTTTTCCTCATGTTTCTTACGATATCTCCGTCCATGATTTGAATCTGCAGAATCGTATCGCTTATAACAAGAATCAGCTCGAATATTTTAAGATTTTTGTACTTTTTTCTTGAAGATTGTTTTTTTAAAGAGGATTTGGAGTTTGGCGATTTTTTTTTTGGAAGTTTAGAAATTAATTTTGAAGTTAACGTTTGATGTAAAAATGCCAGACCGTCCCCAAACCAAAGCTGTACTAGTTCCTTGCCAGGAAGAACAGTTTGCTGATGTTACTCAATATTCTTCTAATTCAAATATCTTTTTCAACTTCCTCTCTATCCAACAAAAGTTTAGGTGCACTCCCGCCTTTAACTACTCCTTTAAGTTATGTACTAAAGAAGGACCATTTAATTAATTTCCAGCACTGTGTAGAAGGAAAGATGGCTTTTGCTCCCGTCGTTAAAAGGTTAAAATGCGGATTTTATCCAGAGCATCCGCTGGGCTACTGGGAGGTCCTTGGTTTCGGGCTTTTTGCAATCTACAAATCAGACTTTGATCACGTGGGAGGAATGAATGTGGCCGAGTTCAAAGGCTGGGGAGGCGAGGACTGGGAGCTACTTGACCGTGTGTTGGAATCGCAGAGAGAAGTCGAAAGACTCAAAGTGCCTGGCTTTTATCACTTTTTTCACCCGTCGTTAAATGGCTACAACCAGAGGTTGCATGTGTAGCGTAGCTTGTGTTACTGTGTTAGAATTTTTGTTACTTATGCAGAGATTCCTAAAAAAAAATGGAACACGCCTCGGTGAGTTGAGCAAAATGTGAATCATAAATCGCGTTCGAAGAATTTATGTGCTAACAATGGAAGTTTCCACGTCGTGGATAAAAAATTATGAAACACTCGTAAAAAGGAAGAATAAAAATTTCGAAGGATTTTTTTAATGTATATATGTATATATTACCTCTATTGGTGTGATAGGGAGTAAATAAAGCGAATTTTTTTCTGGAGCCTAATTGACTCATAGGGCCGGCGCTTATCTCCGCCGTTGTGTTAAGCGGATGAGAGTTTTTGACTCCCCCTGGACAGGACACTAAGCTATCGCAGGTTAGCCCCTAGCAGAATTGTGTTCATTTATAAGGACATTTAGTCGACTGGAACAAAGTCAGGTAAAGTGTCTTGCTCAAGGACAGAACACAGTGGTCTGACCGGGGCTCGAATTCGCGACCCTAGGATAGGTCTATTCCTGGTCCTTAGGTTGCCTTAAGTCGTCTTAAGTCGCCTTAAATCGCACTAAGTCGCAGCCATTCTTCACCCCATTTTTCCTTGAATCGCCTTAAGTCGCCTTAAATCGCAATAAGTTGCAGTCTTTTTCACCCCATTTTTCCTTAAATCGCCTTAAGTCGCCTTAAATCGTACCTTTTCACCTTGTTTTTCCTTAAATCGTCTTAAGTCGCCTTAAACCGCAATAAGTCGCAATCATTTTCACTCCATTTTTCCTTAAATCGTCTTAAGTCGCCTTAAATCGCAATAAGTTGTAGTCATTTTCACCCCATTTTTCCTTAAATTACCTTAAGTTGCCTTAAATCGCACTTTTCACCCAATTTTCCCATAAAACCTCTTAAATCGCCTTAAGTCGCAATAAGTCGCTCTAAGTCGCGGCGACTTAACGATCCGGAGTAGGCCTTAGGATTACGAGAGGAACGGCCACTGCGCCGCAAACGTGGTGCTCGCAGTATATTTAGAGGGTCATATTTGGCAGTTTGGTATTTTAGGGGGTTTTCGAAAAGTTAAGGTAATCTTAGAAAACGGTATATTTGGGGGGCGAACAAAACGAGTATTTTTTTTCTTGTCAGACCAATAAACAAAGCAGACCTTTATACATGAAACAAAGGGGGTTGTATATTTTACGAAATTATGTTCTTTGCAAACCTTGTGCTGACAATAGTCAATTAATAGCCATTCTCTTTTGTAGCAATTTTTATTGTTGTCAGTTGCATTATTGAGTGCATACATCAGTTAAAAACCTTTTCCAACAGTTCGACTTGTATCTTAAAGTTCCCAAGAAAAACAACGTTTGCATGAGTGCAGCAATTGACTTCAAGGAGCAAAGACACCTTTAATAAAAGCTATTTGGCTTCTTATTGGTACAGAACATTTATACTGTACTGCTATAGTTGTTTTAATAAACTGTTACGTTAAAATTAATCAACAAATTTAAATCGCTTACTGGAATTTTAGAAAGTTAACGCAACAACACAACGTTGCGACCGTATCTCACACGCATTATCACACTCGTGGGACAGGGCAGTGAAACGATTGATAGCCGCCTGTCACAAGACATACTCCTGTCACGTGACATGTTGCAAGTTACCTGTTGAAGACTGTGAGATACGGTCACAATGTTGTGTTGTTTCGTGAACTTTCTAAAATTCCTGTAAAACGATTCAAATTTGTTGATTAAACTTATTCCACTAAAACATTCATTTGTTATCTTAAAACATAGCAGCTGATTCTTTGTAACAAGTCAGTAATGGCCGGCCTTTCAGGCACGCTCTAATTCTTCAACGACCTTCAACCGTTTGTGTTGTAACGCCACAAAATGTAACGCAAAATGCAATAAGTTTTGCCACAAAATGTAATTAAATTCGGTAACGTAAAACCCCACACTTTAGCCCATTACTTTAAAACAACTAACAGCGTAATATAAGGATCGAACAATAAAGAAACTACATGGGGTTGTTTAAAACTAATACATTAACGTGCAGTTAATTTGTATTCAACGATGAATGGAACTGAAAACCATTAGCTAGGGTGCGCTCTAGAAAGTTTTAAGAAAACGCTAAAATTCTCCACTGGAATAATTTAAGAAAAGAATTTTTAAGGTTGCAAACAAAGCTACGATATTCCTATACCATAGTGGTAGAAAGGAATATAGATCACGCCAATTCGGATAAGGCAAGTTGTTCAAAAGCCTATTAACTTTAAAACAGGGTTAACTGTTAAAACACCTATTGGTTGTCATGGTGATTAACCCTGGGTTAGGGCTAATGGTCTTTTGAGCAACTGGGTGTTGGATGGTTTTTACACTGAGTCTTACTCTTGCTTACTTTTGAAACCTTAGCTTGACTACTATGTTTAAATGTTATTCATCAACTGTAGGTTATTACGGCCCAAGATTATTTTCCTAAAAACTCTCATTAAATGGCTAAAAGATACACTCCAAGAATGGACGCCACGAATGATATTGTGAAGATCCAGAAGAAAACGCGATCTAAGGCGATTGATATATCGCGCCATAGTTCCCGTCGCTTGTTTTCCTCTTTCTCTTCTTCTAAACGACGAGCAATGATTGCAGCTGAGGATTGCGTCCTGCTCTTTCCATCTACATTAGGATCTCCCTGGTTTGGCTCTTCGATATTTGAGCTCATTTTGAAAGTTGCCTTGCCCCTTGCTTTCGCAGCCTAAAATAACAGATAGAACTGTCTTTTTATTTTCTCACAAAATCGAAGTCATTGCACCCTAGTTTGGCAATTTGCACGCATAATCTAAAACCACTCACGTAGCTGGTAACTGTTCATGCAAGTATGACCTCAAAGCGCCAATGACATGAAATATTTTGTTACCTCAGTGTATAGACCTTGCTAAGTGGAAATAGCGGTGAAAAAAATTGTAAAAACTTTTTATGGTTTATGGTTAACCTAAATTGAGCAAGAATAAGTAACCATTCTGAAGAATACTTCGAGATTCATCTTCGGTCCCATTGGCTTAAGTTCATTCAAAGATTTATGGATTGGCAGCAGATTTTCAAAAAATGGAAAATTTGCCAGAACGATATCTGACGTCATCAACTAAACAATTTTAAATAATAATGTTAATATCTCAAGTACCCTAAAAGTTTTTTACAAAATTTTTGCGTTGCTATTCCTCACTTAGTAACGCATCACTCGCTAACGAAACAAGATATTTCAAGCAATAGGCACTTTAAAGAGAATCTTCACTCCAAAATTATTTTCTTGTATTTTCAAAAACATTAGTTTTGGATTCCAAAAATCTACTTTTAAAAATGATTCATTTATTAGTATTCTGCCAAAATGAGTAAAAATAGTACTAGTCAATCAAATGGTGGCCGCCATGTTTCACTGACGCCTGACGTCACAATGTGAAACTGTCAAAAGAACCAAACAGCTATCCCTTGTTCGGACTGTTTTGTTGCTTGCAGTTATTGTAAAAATCTTTAGTAAAGTAAACAAAAAATCTTTTCCTTTTTAAGCAATTTAACAAAAAGCTTATATTTCTTCGACAACAAATTGCAGTTTCGTGTTGTGAAGTCAAACTTCAATGCAACATGGCGGCCTACATGAGATGGACTAGGGTATCTTTTGTAGAGTTTTATTAAATGAATCGTTTTAGAAAGTAAATTTTTGGAATACCAAACTGATGTTCTTAAACATAACAAACAATAAGTTTGGAGTGCAGGTTTCCTTTAAACGCCATCGTTTTTCAACTGGCGCTTAATTAAGGCGGGAGTAAACCCAAACTTTTGTTGGATAGTGAGTAAGGTGAAAAAGATGTTTGAATAAGAAGAAATTTGAGTAAAATCAGCAAACCGTCCCACCTGTCAAGGGACTAGTACAGCTTTGGTTTGAGGACGAATTGACGTTTTTATATCAAATATTAACTTCAAAATTAATTTTTAAGCTTCCCAAAACATCACCAAACTTTAAAAATACCAATCTTCAAAAAATAAAATCAAACTCAAAACTCATCCAAAAAATCTTAAAATATTTAAGCTGATTCCTCTTCATTCTATCTGTGTTATAAGTGATACAATTCTGCAGATTCAAATCATGGACGGAGATATTGTAAAAACATGAGGAAAAGTGGCCACAAAGCACACTTTGAGTGTACCCGCGCCTTAAAGATCTATTTATAATAAAGCTTTGCCATAATTCAAAAGAAAAAAGATCCTATTTGGCAGGGACATTACAGCATCTTTTGCCAATTACTGAAAGTCGTTATGCTGATTGGAAGTGCGATGTTTTTGTAACACTGTGCATACATTAGTTATTACAAAATGAAACAGGTTTTACAGCAAGCGTGGGGTAACCAGAACGACAGAACGGCTCAGGTTCATGGACAAGAATACCGATTCCCTTTTTTGTAGTGTACAGTAAATTATTTTATTTTTTTCGAAAAACTTTGGAACGGTTTTCAAAGTTTAAATTGGGCATGACATCGATCCTGCCGCGACGATTACAGTTTATATATAGCGACAGTGAATTTTCTTTATCCTGCTGAGTAAAATCGGTTTAAAGAAATGCCTTAAGAAAAATCAACACAAAACACAGGAAAAAGACAAACACGTTGTTTGCAGGCCGTGAGGTCCGTATTGAGAAAAACTGTGCCCTCGGTCTATGTAGGAACGGACCTCGGGCTCTGGCATTCGGTTCTTACGCAAGACTTCTGACCCAGTTTTTTTTATATTCGGATTTTTTTATATTCGATTTTCTCAATACGGACCTCCCGGCTGGCAAATAACATATATGACTTTCATTGTCTTTCTTGAGGTTCGTTCAAAATGGTAGTAACACTTCAAAGCAAATTAAGGGTAAACCTGTCATACCTTATACTTTATGTTTCTGACAACTCGTGCGAACCTCTGTAGATACCTCGGGGGACAACTAGTGGCGTGGTACGCCCTCACTACGAATATTGTAGAAACCAGAACAAAGGAGATCTCCATCATAGTGAGGATGAAGTAGACGCCGATCAGGGGGAGGGAATCCGACTTTTCTGGGAGAAGATCTGCTACAATTATAAGGTATACGCTCACTGCTAGAAGAATGGTTGAGCATAATCCTGTTGAAATAACAACAAAAAGGAATCAGAGCATGCATTCTGCAAAAGGACTGCAAATACAACCATTTATCTTGATACACAAAACTAACGCTTGACCTAATTGACACAAATTTGTGAACTGCTTTAAGACTACTTGTTTCGTCTGTACAAATAACGGTTTAACCAATATAAGCGTGGGCTAAGATATGTGTATAGAAAAAGGAAAACCGACACGGGCATGTAGGTATATAGGTGAGGGTCAGTAATTATATATATAATTGATTGATATAAATTTTGACATGTTTGTAGAGGTAAGGACGAGTACTTGGACAAGTATGTAACTGTAAGGATATTGGTAGTGGTATGGATCTGGACAAGTATGTATTGTAAAGGATATGGGTAGTGGTATGGATCTGGACAAGTATGTAGTGTAAAGGATATGGGTATTGGTATGGATCTCGGCATTATGTAGAGGTAAGGATATGGGTATTGGTATGGATCTCGGCATTATGTAGAGGTAAGGATATGGGTATTGGTATGGATCTGGACATGTATGTAGTGGTAAGGATATGGGTATTTTTATGGATCTGGTCATGTATGTAATCGTAAGGAAATGGGTAGTGGTATCGATCTGGGCATTATGTAGAGGTAAGAATATGGTTGTTTGTATGGATCCGGACATGTATGTAATGATAAGGAAATAGGTAGTGGTATGGATCTGGACATGTATGTAGAGGTAAGGGTATGGGTAGTGGTATGGATCTAGAGATGTATGTAGAGGTAAGGATATGGTCATTGGTTTGGACTTAAGACATTTCATCGGAGGTGATATAGTTAGTGGTTTGGGCTTGAACATGTATGCAGAGCAGGAACATTGATACAGCTATGTGTTTAGAGGTATGCTCATAGACTTAGACGCAGATGTAACGGTATACGAGGGAGCAAAACATTTCCGAAGAAAAAGAAAGACAAGCACAGACATACCAAGTCGTTCGCCATTCTCTGGGGGTAAGAAAAACGTTGCCAGAATTAATCAGAAAAATACCGGCTTTCGTCTTATGTTCAGTGTGTAGACAACTGACGAAAAAGGTAAGGGACAGCATTTGAAGTTCTCCTCCGTCTTCTTGAAGGTAAGCTGTTTAACGTCCCAGTCTCCGCTGGTACCTATAGTGTCTGTGGTAAGCAAGCATTGTGTAAGTAGCCTTAAACTAAAAGTTATGAAGATGTTCTGCATTATACTATTTTTCTTAGCGTGATAGTCTTCAAAAGTTTATCAAAATCGAACTTCGGTTTATTTTTTCTTGGCATTACAAGTTGGGGAAACAAAAGGAAAGTCGCATTCATGTTCTTTGGAAGAAAAAAATTGAACTGTTTAAATGTTTAATTCTTTTATAAAAGAAACAACAAGAAATGATGCTGTAGATCAGCGAAACTTGATTACATCACGGCCTGTTCCAGTGGTTATTAAGGCCTCACCCGAATCTATATGCTGTGTTCATACATATGCCACTGAAGGACATCACTCTATAGCAAGAAGTGATATGTGTTTTTAAATAAAAAATACGCACCTTTAGTGTTTTCGTTAACGTGCAATGGTTTAATATCGAAATCCCTTACATCCATTGTCCAAGAACCGAACTGTAACTCGCACGATTGGGAATCGAAAGGAAACATTTTAACATCGATTGAGCAGCTGCTGACGAATGTGGCGGGCGCTACCCAGCGGTTGGTACCATCGCTGTAAAGAACGACGAACGTCTTGAACATTGTCACGTGACCTGCCATTTCTACAAGGTCGTTGCCGCTGATCAATAGAAACGCGAAACTTTAGTGTGTTTGTCCTTGTGTTGTTACAATGCTATCATGCATTAATATTTTTATTATTATTTTTGTTGTTTTATTACTGTTGTTGTTATAAGCTGTTATTTACTTGCCCAACATAAAATAATGAAACAAAATCAAAGGTTAGACAGTAACATTCGACATGAAGAAGTTTTTGCAATACAGACGAAACGTCCCTTTAAGCAAATTATCAAGTCTAGTACTTGATTTAAATTTCATTGTTCTAATATAGTCTGACGATAGATGATTAAAAACACTTAAACATAAACTGGCCACAAATCAATTTGCAGAAGTAGCTTGAGCGAAACATGGACAGTCTTTCAGTATGAAAATGAATGAAAAAATTACCCTTACTCAACTCCACGATTAGGCCAGACCTATACGCATGCGCACAACCGGCTTCACCCGAGCAACTACAGTGTAGGTAACAGGAGCAACCGTGGACAGCGGTTTCGTCCTTTTAGGATTCGTCAACACAGCACAGCTTTATTTTCAGCTACGAGCAAAGAGATACAAGGGCGCCGTAGTTGCTTGGATTAAGCAGATTGTGCGCATGCGTCTAGGCCCTGGCCAAGCCGTGGAGTTGAGTAAGAGGAGTTTAAGTTCTGCTGAAAGATTGTCTATGTTTCGCTTTTGTCAGTGTGTGAATGGATAACTAAGTTCTGCATAGAGAGGAGCGGAGGTAGCAACTATGGAGTTTTCAAGTTTCCTGGTAGATTTTCGAGAGGTTTTTAGCTGATCGACTTCTCTCCAACCCTGGCTAGCAATGGTGTGGCAAAACTATATTATATTCGTCTAAAGAAGGAAGGATATCAGAATAGTGAGGTCATTATTGTGTAATCTAAGCAACCAGTTAATGTAAAAGTTAAGGGATAATTAACAAATATAATCAGTACAAAGCTA
>JAOBAT010077874.1:3943-20118 GCA_026413305.1 Hydrozoanthus tunicans | reverse complement strand
GTCTTAAGTTTAGCCCAGTAAAGGTGAGGGCAACAAAGACAAAACATCACGCGGATTTAGGCAAGGGGAGGAGGCGGGGTTTGAATGCTGGCTGTAATTCAAAATGCTGAACTACTAGTGAAGCTTGCCGTGAGCCAAGACAGTACTCACATGGTTGGATTATATTACGCAAAGCGCGCTAGAGGGCGATCAAATAAAAAAACATTCCCCCGGCCCAATAAAGCGTGACGTAATGTATACAAAAATAAAAACAACATTCGTAAGCTGACATAAAACATTTTTTGCTACAAAAATCCATTTATGCCAGCTCACTTCTTTTTAGGCATTGACAAAACATTTGCTGCGCATCCTGAGCTACGTTTACTGGGTGACACAAAATCAAAAGACCGTTTTGTTTGTAAATGGCTAAAGGCCAAGGCCTAAAGCCGCATTATTACAGTAAAACATAATCTGGTAATAACTCGTTTATTAATCAAATTGTACAATCAATTGTCTTAAAATTAGCCCAGTAAAGGTGAGGGCAACAAAGACGCCAAAAGCATCGACACAAACAAACGATGCTGCCCCACCCCAGGCATGCGCAGCACGTGAACCTAAGAGATACAGAAACACCTATAGGTGAAATATCAAAGAGGATTAACGAATATGTTGCTAACGAGAAGGAGAGAGTGCCCGAGCTAGACAAACAACCGTTTACGTGAAGGGATACTCATACAGAGCATCAACAGTTAATGCCTGTTGCTAGACCCATTGCTACCCCAATGCTTGTCGGTTAACTAACAGGTAAAGCAATGTGATCAATTAACAGGCAATTTCTAGACTTATTATTGGGAGCGGGAAGCAACAGTGAATGCCCCTGCTAAACACGTTGCTGCCCCATGCTAGTAGAAACGGTTAACTAACAGGTAAAGCAATGTGGTCAGTTAACAGGATATTGCTAGACTTAATATTGGGATTGGGAAGCAACAGTGAATGCCCCTGCTAAACACGTTGCTGCCCCATGCCCGTGGTAACTGTTAACTAACCGGTAAAGTAGCGTGACCGATTAACAGGCAATTGCTAGACGTATCATTGGTATGGGGAAACAACCGTGACTGCCCCTGCTTAACACGGTGCTACTCCATAAGCGGGGGATTCACCCAAGGTGGTCAGACTAACAAGGTAGGAATCTGAATGTACTTAAGAAATGCTTTAGATTTCCAGCGGCCTAGTGACCGTATCTGGGAATCAGAGAATCCACGGTCTGCAGCATGGGAGGCTGCACCAATCCTAAAACTATGACCTTTGTAGCGAAGGGGGTCCAGGCCACAATAGGCAATGGCGCGAGAGAGAATAGAGGAAAAAAGAGATCTTGAGACGGGAGACCTATCCGATGTAAGGAACAGTGGTCCCAACGTGCTTCCCCGAATGTTGATATAATCACTCAAGGCTTGAACTGGGCAAAGACCGTTTTGAAGGTGAATCAGTATGGAAAAGGGGTGTTGGTTATAGCGGTGCTTATAATCCTGAAAAGTGATCTTGTAGGCGGCTAACTTTCCCCGAGAGTCCTTTAGTTGTGTAATTTGATTGACTTGCAATGTGTTGCCCCGTTGGCTAGAAGTGGTTGTTATCTCACCTACCCGGAGGAAGGCATAGAAGGCTAATAAGCACATAGCATGAAATAAGCAACCCATATATGCTGTACTAGTGGTATACGGGGTAGACAATAACAGCCTATTAAGAACAGCACACGTAATAGGCAAACGACAATCAACCCTGGAACCTACTTTTGAGTAGCCCTTAAGCATCTGTATGACGTAAAAAGCCTTAGTGGGATCGGGCAGTCCAGCTAGTTTGTGTGAAAACCCCAATGCAGAGACGTATGTATTAACCGTGGAAGGTGCATATCGCTTATCAAATAAGTAAGCGATGAAGAGAGATAACACCGCAGGGGAAACAGGTAAAGACAACTGTGTAGAAAGCAGAATATCTTTTAAGAACTGGCGAAATAAAACCCAGGCCCGTTTATAGGTTCAAAACAAAGGGAGGGCTGCTCTCCACCCTCTAAGGATGATAGTGTTACATTAAACCTATCTGGCCTAACTGAAGTGCTCAACAAGAGCCCAAAATCAATAAATTCATTGTTCCATATTTTGTTTTTTAACTTCTGGGGGATCCTTGCGTCAATTGGGAGACCCATTGACATAAAATTTCGCCACGGCACCATATTAGTATTGACCAACGGCTCACCTGTCAAGGAAGCCTGGACCAAGGTCAAAGACTCAGACGCAATGTGGTTTGGCGTCGGGACCACTGGCGACTCACTCAGAGTACCTGGGGTGCAGTGGCTGGCAGTAGTGGTGCTTGCTTGTGGGTTGCTGTGGGCAACTTGTTCGGATGGCGACTGTGCCTGCGCTTCCATTGGAGGGCCAGATGGCTGGGGGGACAAAATGACAACAGCTGGTTGTACAACTTGATTGGCCTGCAGCACCGGCTGCAGCTGCTTGGCAACCTCTGCAGACACGGATTTGGTCACTTCTGCAGTCACTGCCTTGACAGTTCCTGTAACCAGAGATGTTGGCACTGCTGGTGGGCTATTTGCTACTGGCTCGACTACCACATCTGCTCCACGGACCCGCTTTGCTGGACGGCCACGCGTGGGCCTGTGCTGAGGGACAGCTGAAGTGGCAGCTGTATCAATCGCTGTACTTTTGCGCTTCGATCTTCGCGGTCTGCTAGGCATCTAAAATGCAAAAATCTCAACAAAATGACAGAACCAGGCCTTTAAAACAACTTACAAGAATAACTAGTTGGCATGAGCGTTATTACTGGAAAAACTCAATATATAATGAAAAAATTTGTTTAAAACAATAGTGAAACAGAGTTCGCCCGTTAAAAACATGGCATGGTGCTCAATATTTTGTGCAACCAAAAGCTTGATATTTCAAGATAAAACGCATATATAAACTCCAGAGTTTACTGGTTAAGAACCAAACTGGAGGCACGTTAAAATAATGCACTTGGGCATACCAACTCCAGGTGTTGCCTGCCAAACCAAACTGGAGACAGTGGTAAATAAATTGAGTATACAACTCCAGTGAACCAAACGGGAGACAATTTAAATTTAATTGATTATAAATTCCAGAGTTGACTGATGAAAAACCAAACTGGGAACATTTTAAACAAATTGAGTACATAAACACCAGAGTTTACTGGCCAAGAACCCAACTGCAGACTTGTTAAGATAAATTAAGTATGCAAACTCCAGATTTTACTGGCCAAAAACCAAACTAGAGACATATTAAACAAATTGAGTATATAAACTCCAGAGTTTACTGGCCAAAAACCAAACTGGAGACATTTCAAACAAATTGAGTATATAAACTCCAGAGTTTACTGGCCCAAAACCAAACTGGAGACATTTGAAGATAAATTGAGTATACTAACTCCAGAGTTTACTGGCCAAAAACCAAACTGGAGACATATTAAGACAAACTGAGTATGTAAACTCCAGAATTCATTGTTTAAAAACTAAGCTGGAGACATTTTACAATAAATTGATTATAAACTCATAGTTTAACAGGTACAAAATCAGTTTGGAGACAGATAAATGGAGGATATAAACACAGAATTTACTGGGTTAAAAACAAACTGGAGACATTGCAAATAAACTGAGTGTATAACTACAGAGTTAACTGGTTAACATACAAACTGGAGCATTCTGAAGAAAAATTGAGTATATAATAATTGAATATAGAAACTCCAGGGTTTACTGGCTAAAAGCCATACTGGCTATAAAAATGCAACTTTAATAAACCATACAGTTTAATGTAAAGACTACGTGCTTGCAATAAGACAAAAGTATAAATGTCTAGTTTACAACAATAAAAGTAGTAAATCGTAAAACTCGAAAATTTACAGTACAGAACTGGCGTACAACCTCCAGAGGTTAATTCCGGTTAGAACCAGACGTAAAATGCAAAACATGCACAGATATCAACTACGACTCAAGTACAAAACATAGTCTAACATATCGAAGAATATGCATATTAAGTAATTCATAATAGTTAGACTTAATTAAAACAATGTTTGAGAAACGGAAACAGCCTCGCCATAAACGGAAGTTGGCAGGCATGCCTTTTATGATTACAGTATCTTACACCAGAGTTCAATACTAAGCCGCGTCACAGCAGGCGAAGTGCTTTTAAAATAGCGCCCCTATAACTTCGACTGATACAGCCAATATTGTCCATGTCTATTCATGTGTACCCCATCAGGTAAAAGAGGATCCTTGGTATTATCGGTAATAAATCGTAACACTGAGGTAGAATGTAGTCGTTTGAATGCTGGCTGTAATTCAAAATGCTGAACTACTAGTGAAGCTTGCCGTGAGCCAAGACAGTACTCACATGGTTGGATTATATTACGCAAAGCGCGCTAGAGGGGGATCATATAAAAACCATTCCCCCGGCCCAATAAAGCGTGACGTAATGTATACAAAAATAAAAACAACATTCGTAAGCTGACATAAAGAATTTTTTGCTACAAAAATCCATTTAAAAGTACCAAAAAAAGGTAAAAGGTGTTAGGATAAGTAGAATTTTGCCTTGTCTTCTATGAGAAATCCTTACATAAAACCAATTTACACTACAGAAAAACAGCTAGGTAAGAATAAATATTAGCCAGGGTAAAATTTATTTCCATCGAGGCAAGGATGAATTCGGCTGTGTAAGCTTCCTTTGCCGTTCACATATTTTGGGTTTTAGGACAACTGTACAACGCGCGAACTATGTCCTATTTATTTTATCTTTGCCAAACTCATCCTCAGCGTTTAGCTCCGTTTTTTCGGTGATTTGAATGAGGCTTAAACTCTAACTACATTTTTGCACATTTTCCCTGCAGTGATGTTTTGGCATAATTTGTCAGTGTAAGATCTAGAGACCAAAAAGTTTAACATTACTAACATTGTATGTTTATCATACTAGCGTCTTGTTGTTCATTGGGAAAAAACAGCACATTAAACTTATTACAAGTTAAAATGTGAAAACATTGTCAAACATTTCGTTTGACCTCTCTGTTTTGATTTGCTCTCCTACCAAACAGCACAAACATAAATCATAGACTCCGACTGGTTGTCCAAACAAACAAAATTATCTTTACAGCAGCTGAACTTTCTCAACCTTAATTAAAATGTCTTAAAAGTGGAAAGATCGACGGCGATTCGAGTGGAGCAAAACACAACTACTCAGTTTAGAAAAGCAATGAATTTATAGAAGTGAAAGTTGGAAATCCTGTCATACAAATTTAACCTGACAGTAAGTAATTCTTCAAATTAAACCTTTATTCTTTACGAATAGAATTAAAGAGTTGTGGTATATCATAATTCAATTTTCACTTGCCGACATAACTTTCAGTAGCTGTCGAATAGCCGCTAGCAATAGCTTTTAAGTTCTGAAAGCAGTAGAACATGCATTTAACGAATTTCTCCAATGAAAACGAAATCCTTTTGGTCGTTCTAGATAAAATTGAATATTAGTATAATGTCAAGCAGTAAAGATAAATGCTATAAAATTAATGTTTATGAAGATTATCTCAGTACCCTTTTCTAAAGTAAAGTCATTTCTTTTAAATTTAATGGTGGTAGACAAAAGAGAAGCCATCTGATAGGGTATCCCTGAAATACAGTGCACAAACAAGCTCACAGCTCGCCAATATATTTTGACGGCCAATAACATCAAACTGTTTACAGCTTATGAATTAATGATTTTAGTAGTACCAACATCATTTATTGTTATAACTCATATACCAGCATTTTTGACTATAAATCGTTAAGTGTCTCTGCTATATCGTCACAACAACTGCTCCTTACATTAAATATTATTCCTTATGTATTATACCTTAGCTTGGTCGACAAAATAGGTAACTGTCCTAAACCATTTTTTTTCTGATCTGTGTTACCGGCAAAACGTCCTCGAATGTTAATTAAGTTTATGTGCTGTCTGATTTGAAACAAAAGTTTTCTGAATTGCTTTTCACTGAGATAAGCTCGGTACATGTGTATGTTTTGAGGGCAGCGTTTTTTCCGTCACAGTAAAATGGAAAACTTTTGAAGTTCTTTTTGAACTTGTTATATGCATTGACAAAGTCTACAGAAACAAATCTAGGAAAAGTTTCTATTTTCTTTATCACTCTTAGCGCTACATAGCTCTTATAGTATGTTTTGACCACCGCTATATGTTGCTTGTTTTTATGCTTCTTGATAGAAGCTTGTCATTTTTTTGTTGTAATCTAATTTTTTCGTACTTATTTTTCATCACCCTGAAGCATGCAGTGGTAATGCAGTGAAAAGTGAACTAACTCTACTACTTTAAGGTTTCGTGATCATGGCAAAGTAAAACAAATTAGCATAACAAGCATTACTGTCGTAAAGTTGACCATACTTGTAAGACAAACGTGCGATTGAGCAAACACTGCACAAGTGAGCAGTGGTTCCTCGTGTTTTGATTGGCTAGCAAGAATTGATAGCGATACGCACTTACCTCCGAGTAACTGTCAAAGTTTTCAATATTTGCTTACTTTAATCTTTATGAGGTCTTCTTGTCATTTCTAGATTCTGAAAGTATCAAAACATTTTTTGATTGTTCAAAATATGGATCACAAGAAAAAGAGTTCATGTGCAGGTGTTTTTCGACTTTGAGGTGTTGATAGTTTTTCCTACTCTCGAGTAGTCGGAAAATCTAACAGGAATCCTAGGGCCTAAGGTTTTTTCTTCGTTATTCGAGAAGTTCTTTCCGTCTGCAGCACCTTCTTAATTGTATATTAACCCTATTCAGACTGGGGGGTTGATGGGGGAAGTTGACTTTTTTCGTCACTCCAAGTTTAAAATTCTATAACTTTTACATCATTGTATTAAACACCACCAAATTTTCGGACATTTTCTAAATTTATTTGGCAATGTATTGATATTAGTAATTCAGAGTCAAAGAACTTTGAGCTGCCATGCTAACATGATTTGATTGACAGTTTTTTCACTTTTTTGTTTTTTTTCGTAGTTATTAGTTTATTCAGTTTGTCGTACGTTTTTTCCCTATTCGTATGTAAACAACGTTAACTTATGATCATACTTTTTTCTAGTGACGTAGTGCATGACGTCATAAAAATATAACGTCATCAATGTAATTTTTTCACTCGAATTGTTTTCAAATAATGTTGACACGAGGCTGATGATTTGTGCTGTGTTTATAACATTTTTTTTATTAGAATGAAAATTGAAAGTTGACTCAGAAGTCAACATAACGTTAAAATTATGTTTAAAAAAGCTACAATAGTATCCTGTTTTTTTAAGTTGCAATTGCTGACATCACATTTTGAATTCTTGTTTTGTACTAAATTATTAAAAAAGAAAAACACCATTGACTCAGCTGACTTTATTATTGTTGTAGTTTTTTTGTTTAGTGAAAACATGCATTAAAAACCACTAATTTCAAAGCCTTAGTTCAAAAAGCAGATGAAAAACAAAAAATGTGAAAGTGTGACGTATTTTTGATTAACGTCAAAACGACGTCACGCAAGCACAAAATAATAATAATAATAATGCTGTCTTTATTCATCTCATCAGGTAAAATACATATCTTATGTTACATAAAAAATTGAAAAATAGAATTACAAAAATCTGCGCTTTAATTACAGTAATTGTATAAAATCATAACTACATGTACTATAATTACGAATTACTTATAAAACGACATAAATAAAATTATTCGGTCGAAAAAACTAGTTTTAAAACGTTCGGTGTTTATTTTCGGTCTGAAGCAAGAAAGTTTGCGTAGTCGTTTTGACGAAAGTTTGGGTTCCGGTAACATGCTGAACAGAGGATGGTTATTATTATTGATTTTGTTTACAAGCCGGCGGTCATGTTTTTCTACAAGATTATAGATATTATATAATACAGAGGTGTAGCGGCGTTTATAACATCTAGTAAGAAAACTTTGAACAGCCGTTGAGTCAGAGAACCTAGCAAAATAGACGGGAAGAGCGTAAAGTAATTTAGGTAGGACTAGAGAGTTAATTAAAAAGGTGATCTATTTCTTCTTGGTCATAACCTTCCTTGCGTAAAGATCTAACAATAAACAAACACTTGTTTGCATTAAAAAGCTTGCTCTTAATATGAAGGCTAAATTTGCAGTTACTCTGTAAAACGACTCCTAGCAATGTTATGCTTTTTTGTTGTTCTAATTTTATTATATAAACTTGGATAAACATTAACGTTAGATTTTTTTCGCACTATCAGTTATTTACATTTTCTTGTATTACAAAGCATTTCATTCTCGACAGTCCACTTTATAAACTGATCTAGCAGCTGCGAAGATTGATTGGGTAGGCCTTTACGGACAGAAGCAAGAATTGTACAGTCGTCTGCGTACTTTACAAGCGAGTCTATGTCCCCATCACTCTCTAGCTCACGGCCATTTACAAATATATTAAAAAGATAGGGGCCGCTAACACTACCTTGAGTAGTGCCTTTGTTAACTTCCTTCCATTCACATTTTACCCCATTACAAACTACTCTTTGTTTTCTTTCTTCTAAGAAACTAATGTACCAGTTTATAAAACACTATCAAAACACTATCAAACGCTTTAGTAAAATCCATTGTAAAAATTCTGACTGCCTGAGTGTCCTTTTTATCTAGAGACTTAAGATAACCATTTTGTATTTTTAGAAGCGCATTAGTGCAGCTACCACCTGACCGATTTGCAAACTGAGAGTTACTTAAATATTTATCGAGGCATGTTTTGTTAAAAGAAAAATAAACTGTTCTTTCAAACGCTCTTGCTATCACTGGGATGACATTAATTCCTCTTAAATTTGCGTATTCTGTTGGGACAAAAAATACGTTAGACAAATTCCACTAACCTCCGAGTTTCATGACATTAGCATTTATCGATACAGAGTTAGTAATGGATGTTGTATTTCATATTGATGCAATAGTTATAAAAAACATGTACAATGTATTCAAAAATTATCTTAATTTCAAACTTGGAAAACAATTTACATATAGAAAGGCTCAACGTTTTTTCCTATAAATATGCTTTTTTAATACACAATAATATAAAACTGGAATAAAAGCATAATTTTGATAACAAAACCACCAGGGCCTAGTTGTTCAATGATTAGCACTAATCCAGCTGGGCTAAATTTTTAATCTACGTTATCATTTTCAGTTAAAGAGAGACTGATTACGGCTTTAATTTTGGACTGAGTTAAAAAGATTTTTCCCTGGAAAATTCAAACAAATTCAAACTTAAAAAAATTTTTAAAAAATCTATTGATGCATCGGCGAGTGGCAAAAATGTTAATTGTAGTATTATGTGATAACTAAATTATCGTCGCCGTGAGATGATAGGAAAAGTTGACGTTTCGAGCGTTAATTAACCCTTCGTCTAAGCCATCACAAGGGGCAACGCTCGAAACGTCAGCTTTTCTTATCATTAATATTATCACATAACACTACAAGCATTTTATATAACCGTAAACCTTTACGTAGAGAAGAAACCACTTTGTCAATTTAGGCTAAACACAAGGTTGAAGTTAACTAGCCAATGAGCTGAGCTTGTTCCTGCTCAAACTATTAACTTCAGTGTTTTCCAATTGCTTTGATACACAGGACATAAAGAGGAAACCAGACAGCGGACTGTTCGATTCTTCAAAAACATCGAACATACCACAGTCGTAAAGTACACAAACTTTTCATTCATCTTATAAGAAAGACACCGAGCCGTGATTGTTTAAATCCCGCCTCAATGAGAGAACCGACAGCGACCCTTGCTAACGAAACAACCCCAACCAGCTCAACCGGCAGTGTTCTAACTTTTGGAGTCAGTATCCTACTGGTGTTAATGATTTTGTTAACGCTTGGGGGAAACGCCGTCACATTCCTGGCAATTCTGTCCAACAGACGACTGCGATACTCTCCGTACTACCTGCTGTTGAGTTTGTGTGTTGCTGATTTCATGGTTGGTCTGACTGTGATGCCGATCGCACTCGTTTCAAACATTACAGGTATAAGGCCGAGACTTCTGTTAAACTGAACGTCCAAAGTTTATATTAGATAAGTATAACTGAGTTTTAGTTTTTAAGACCAGCCATCACTAAAAGAAAGTATCAACTAGTGCTGCGAGCTGCTTTTATTTGTTTTCTGACGGTTTACTAGTACTGGGTTCACGACGAAGGCGAGGTAGGCACAAAAGTCACACTTTAATTAAATATCAAGTGGAAGTATTACAACACACTTTAGAACCTTTCAGCTCGGCAGTTTCATGGCAGTTATGGGGCAATTGACACGGCTTCGTAGGGCGACTTATCTATTACAAGTTATTTTTGAAAGTTGATACCCTAAACATTAGAATTTCTTTAAAAGAATCCTCCACTGCATAACATTATTTGTCTCAAATAAAATTTTTATTAAGTCTGTATCAGCAGCTCAAATTTGATGATTCTGCGCACATAACAAATTCAAGCAATTAGTTTTATCAGTTTTTTGTTTGAATTTCACGCACGCCGCCATTTTGATTTATGACGTAACTTGGTTGTAGTGCCAGTCTTCACTCGCGATAAATACAACGAGAGGGGGTCTGGCACTGCAACCACGTTACGTCATAATTCAAAATGGTGGCGTGCAGGAAATTCAAACCGTAAAACAGATGAAAACAATTTTCTTGGCGTTATATGCACAAAAACATCAAACCTGTGCTGCTGATACGGACAAAGAATTAATAAAAAAATCTCGTTTGAGACCAATTATGTTTTATAGTGGAGGATTCCTGTAAGAAAAACTGTATTAAACATGAACCAGGGTACAATAAATTATTATTGTTGTTGTTGTTGCAACCATGAAAAGAAGAAACCAACAGTCTGTCGATATCAATATGTCTTTTTCTACTGAGGACGATGATATGAACTCTCTGTGTGTTTCATTTTCTTAGATGTCTGGATTCTTGGGTCAACAATTTGTGATGCGTTCACTTTCGCCAATCTCCTGTTTGGATCTGCTTCCATCTTGAACCTGTGCTCCATCAGTTGGGACCGCTACGTAGCTGTCACGTCACCACTCACATACTTTGTACGTATGCGCGACTCAGCTGTGTTGAAGATCCTACTAGGCTGCTGGACCGCGTCATCCAGCTTGTCGGCTTTGTTTACATACTTCATCAAGATCTCAGAGAAAAGGATTTTGTGCAGAGTTAAAGGAGTTGACTTGAAGTACACTATTTCCATAACTATCGTTTCGTATTTTGTTCCCGTTTCATTTCTTGTATTTGTCAATGCGAGGATCGTTCAGGCGGCAAGAAGACAGCTAAAGCGAGTGAACTTCGATTCGAATAGAGCGATAGGAATGTCAGAAACCAGCGAGTGGGCCTGGGCAAGAGAACAGCGCCTTGCGAGCAAGAGAAAACTACGAGCCGAGCTCAAAACACTCAAGATGTTTCTTGTTGTCACTGGAACCTTTGTTGTATGTTGGACGCCATTTTTTTTCCTTTTTGTTGTAGATGATTTCTTTGACGTTCCTGCGTACCCAGTTTATCTATCACTTCTGCTAGTTTACCTTAATAGCACCTGTAACCCGTTTTTGTATGGGTTATTTAACTGCGAGATACGAAATGTGGTATGGAATATGTTGACACGTAAAAATTGCTGACCAGGCCCGTTGCCAGGACAATTAAAATGGTAACAAAAAGGCAGTATGAATACCAGTTTGACTGTGCGATTGACGAAAACGATGGTACATTTACTTCTCAACATTGAGCCCAGAAATCTTCGCCCTAAAAAAATATATGGTCTTTCGTCGACAGTAAACCTCTCGTATTGAAAAACGGCGCCGTAAGACCCATGAAAACGAGGCGGCTTTTTCGTTCAAAACCGCTGCCTATTTAGATTACTGTTAAAGTTGTTTTATTTTAATTGGCGCGATATTTTGTTTTAACATTTTTACAGAAGCGTGTGTCCATACTTTTCGCAAAGTGACCACGGCCCTGCCGAGCTTAAAATTCCTCGACTTGTGTTTATCGAATTTAACTCTTGCAATCATTTAGAATGCGATTTGAAGGTCATAAACGTGAAAGTTCATGAATTTCCAACTGTGACTTGAAACGCTGTTTTGCAGAAGTATTGTTGTTCTGAATAAAACTTACAATTGGATATGTGTGTGTTGTTTTTAAACCGCTAACTTCTCAAGTATTGTTTTTTTAAGAACATGAAATCTCTTCGAATCCACATTTTCCATCACTTTTTTTTTTATGATAACGGAAGGAAGGTTTTACAATGCTAGCTGATATAACCAATGTTACGAACCCCGATAATACAAAATCCCCGTTATAACGAATATTGTTTTTGGGCACGTTAAAATTACAGTAATATAACAAAACCCGTTATAGTAAAAACTAAAAGCTAAATTCTCTCTTGAACTATAAGTGGCTCAAAGGATCGGCGCTTATCTGTGGTGTCTATAGTGTTGAGCGAATCTTAGTCTTGGACTCCCCCGGGACAGGACACTGAATCTATCGCAGGTTTGCCCCCCAGCAGAAACTGATATTCTTTTATATAGCTGAGTCGACTGTGATAAAGTCGGGTAATGTTTCTTGTTCAAAGACACAACACAGTGGTCTCACCAGGGCTCGATTTCGCAAGGCCCCAAGATTACGAGTCGAACACGATAACCGCTCGGCTACTACGCCGCCGACAACCCCAGTATAAAAAACAAATAAATAGTTCCCATTAAAGTTCAACTATTTTGACATACTACTGTCCCGGATTTTTTCAGACTCGATACCGTCTTGTTTTACTGTTTCAAATTAATGTGTGTTTTATCATTTAATAAATCACGTAAAGATGGTCAAAAAAATAAACTGTCATCGCTAATTTTTTGCCAGCTTTAAAAAACCAAGGGTATAACGAAGTTTTTGTGTTTTTTCATTTACTTCGTTATATCGAGGTTTCATTTATCACCAACCCCCGTTATAGCGAAGTAAATTGTCATGTCCCTTGGCTTTTTGTTATATCGGGGTTACACCTTGCTTGCTCCAGTTTCAGATATACTTTGCGAGCAAAGGCGATGTTAAAGAATCATAGAAATCGTAAAAGGTTATATTTGTTTTGAATAAAGAATAAGAAGCATTTTTACAACTAGAATGTCTAATAATACATAAGAGTTTTTTATTTCTTGCTGTGACGTGCTTCGTTTAATGGTAGTAACGTTTTGAATTGAAGATGGTATGGGAAATTTTTAGGTCAGAAGTTCTCTTATTTGCAAACCAAAACCTGTGGCTTTTGATTCCGATCAGAAAAGGTTCTGTCATTTCGAGCGAAGCTCTGTCTCTTAAGCCAGCGGTTGTTTGTGAGCATGCGCTCTATTTATAACCAATCCAAACACGCCGAAATACAGAGCTCCCGCGAAAGCAAGCAATCTTGACGTCTTTTGTGCATCTCAAAGTCGTTCTCTTGATTCAGACATTTCCAAGTGTCTTGTGGTGATTTCACAGCTCTCTTTCGCGAATGTTTGACTGGACGCTTGTGTTTAGAATACGAACTTCCACTCCAAAATCCCACATTCCCAAGCTTTTCGAAATATGAATAAAGAAACACGAGCGCTATCTTTGCCATCCTTGCTCATGCGACTTCTGTGCAAAATAATTTTCGGTTCAGTCTGATCTTTCTTGACATCAACCCCAATAGAGTGGTTTTGTACTGAACTTTGTAAGTTGATGTCAGAAAGGATTTTGTCATGGAAAATATGTTTTTGACAACAACCGAAACTGAAACAATGATGAGGCTCGACACCGAGCGAACTATATGTGTTTCGACTTTATTTGGTCAAGTTATTATATATAAATTAGTTATCTTTAATTTAAGAAGTTTTGAAATCCATAAACTCTAGAATAACGAAGGAATAAGCAATCATGGCAATGAAACATGGAAAACGGAGAAATAACACGTAAACTAACATCCAAACTTTTGCAAAAACCAATATATATATAGTGGAAATAACTCTTATCGGGTAACACAAGCTAAGCCAGCGATAACACAACCTAATGGTATTACAAGCTAACGGTAACATAAGCTCATGCCGTTGACAAAAAGTTGCGGGCTACACATGCAACTCTAGATAAACAAACTGAAACAAGGTTAAAAGCTTTTTCCATTTTGACCTCAAAAATGACATTTTTGGACATATGCTAAACTTTTTTTGAAATAAAATTCCATATGTTATGAAAAATAGCAGGTGCTTTCGATGACAAAACAGGATGTTGTGAACTGTAAGCTGTTAAAAGGCGCCGGTTAATTGGAGTTTTGAGCGTAACGATTCGATTGATTTCATAGAAGATTTAGTTGTTCTTCATGTACTGTTTCGGAAAAAACGTTCACTTAACCTCAAATTCTTATACCTGATAAAACGTTTTATGACATCAACACAAGTTTTTGTTTCATTTCAAAAGGAAAAGTTCTTAACTGACTGAAAATTTTAAACAAACCTTTTTTACAGTATTTGTTAATTGTAGTATAAAGCATAAACAATTTTGAAAAGTTTGATCTGCAAAAACCGATTTTGTTTTGAAACTTACCAGATAGTCCCTTTTGGAGTATTTTATTTTAAAACCAAAAAAATCGTTTTGATTCTAACATTTTTAACTTTAATAACATGTAAATTCGAGAATCAAAATTTTCAAACCTTGTGTTTACAAAAAGTTAAATTTTTCCTGATTAATTAGCATAGCCGTGGTATATGGTACAAAGAATTCGCTCTGGAAGTAATTTTAAAACAACCTTAAATGAAATAATTCTATAGTCCATTTATCATAAGTTCTGTTTCAGTTTTAGATACTTTTTTAGCTAGCAATTGTTATCAGTGGAACACCAAACAATATTCTTTGAAAAAATGTTGAAAATATAGAACTTAAGTACCTCTTTTAACAACTACGAATCACATCAGCTGTAGCATTATCATTGACAACAGCTGCCGTTTGCTATATTAAGTTGACTGTAGCCAATGAGACTGATTTTAATTTCGCTTTTATGTGTATCAAACAAAGATTGTGTGTATCTTTGCTACAGTTCAGCTTTCTCAACATTCTTCGGGCTCACGAATTCGAGCTGAAGGTTGTCGCAGTTCCAACATCGGCTTGACCATAAAATTATAATTAATGGTAAGTCTAGTTTCCAAAATATGACTTAAACTTTGAACTTTGCGGTTGTCGACCAAAGTAGTATTCTTTTAGGGCAGGAAACTCATCCCAAAGTACAAGTATTTTTATTTCATTTGCCGTCTGGTTTCGCAAAATGAATCACTTTCCGAAAAGATTGCTTGATGCACTCACAGTAAAACACAGTATCGAGGATGTTAGAAGAATAATCACTTAGTCACTAAATTCTCATCGTTTATACTTTCTACTATCAGTGAGTAAGACCTCAACTCGTATCAAAACTCACTTATACTCGCTGGTTTAGTCAAATGAATAAGCAATATAAAAATAATGTTTATAATAGGTTTTGGCAAAACTATTCCTGTTCAACATAAACACACGGTTATGTCAAGTTTTGATAAATTCTCACCGAAGAGTCCTAAAGTTTTATGGTATACGAAAGAGCCAGAAAAGGGACACACTACGTACGAATTTGAAATATGTGTTTGTTGTACTTTGTTACTCATAAACACATATGTGTTTCTTTAATGACTTAAAACACATACATACATATATCATGAATACAACAGACAGATTCAAGCTCAAAATATATTGATTTTCTGCTCGTTTTTATGTATCTCTCCTTCGTGTTGAGCAGATGTCTTTTTATACAGTATACATAACCTATCTATTTACAATCGTAAGAAAACAATCAAACCCCGATTAAAATATATTTGTTTGAATTCAGCTCATCACCGTTTCTTGAATCTAAGATATTAGAAGATGGCATACATGCACAAAAGGAAGTTCACTTATTGAAATAAACTCCCAATGTTGTTTTTGTTGATGTCCTAATTCATACGCATGCGTTTAAATTCCGAGAAGTTTTTTTAATGCGTCAAATATTAACGTGGAATTACTCTTCAGCAACTCAACGACCAAAGCCTTAACCTTTTAACACACTGTCCTTTCCAAATCACTGTTTTAATTTTTGTTCTCAAAAACAGTGCTGCAAACTTTCG
>JAOBAT010077863.1:0-20120 GCA_026413305.1 Hydrozoanthus tunicans | reverse complement strand
TATAAAGATCGGAGCATAAGATATCCTCCCTCCACGAGTCCATATCCATATCACGGAATTTCCGGAAAACGACTTGCAACTTAACAGCTTTGGGTCTTGTAAAAGCAATAGTGCAGAGGACAGCATAATGGTCGGAGGAAAGGTCAAAACAAGCAGGAAAGGCCGACAGTACATTGTCGACCTGCCTGTCAATGATTAGGTCCAGAATGTGGCCGCAACGATGTGTGGGGAATGAGACATGTTGTTTCAATCCAGCTGATTCTAACAAATCACGGAACGCCGATGCATTGAGGTTGTTGGAAATATCCATATGAAAATTGAAATCGCCATTTATCAGTAGGTAGCCGGGTTTTAAATTCGCAGACTCAAGAAGCATTGAAAATTCTTCGAAGAATGTGGCGACAGTAGCACGGTTCTTTTTTGATCTTGTAGTTCTATAAACGGTGATCAATCTGATAGAAGAGCGAGAATCTCGGCCGATCGTCTAAAGAGGGGCATGTCATTTTTGTGAACACTAAAGCCTTTTCCTCAGTTCCGCCGCCAGCTCTGTTGGGTCTAGGGATATGGCAAAAGTCGTAGTCCACGAGTGTTCAGAATTTCTGCGATTGAGTTGTTGTCGTGAAAGTCAATTTCGGTTAGCCAGGTCTCAGTAACTGCAAGGATGTCTATCTGTTTAGATATTATTAGATCACAAATAATGGCAGATTTTTTATTTACAGAATGAGCATTCCATGTAGCAAATTTAATGAGCGAGGAGCGATGATGTGGTTTCGCGATGTTTACATCAACATGGTTGAGTGGGTCAGTTTTCCTTTCGTACGCATAAGCAACGATGAGATTAGAGTGCTCCCTAACCCCCTGGGAAATTCGTTTTGGTCGCCAGTGTGTGACGACGGTTTCAATTCTTAATGATTTTCCTTGCATATTTCGTCTTTTCTTTATTCGTTTTCCACCTCTTTATCTTCTATACTTTCTCACATGATGATCTACATTAAAGGAACGGAGGTAGCGGACAGTAGTGAGTGATAAACAGTTTAAGGTAGAACTGCCATAACAACGAAGATTAGTATTCAAATAGGTCGAACGGTTGAGAGCAGTAGCTTCATTTGCCTTTAAATTTCTGAAGGCGGGAAAATTATAAGTTCTTGGCAAAGATAATGTAGTTGTAGTTGTGATGCGTTGTGCTCGGTCTAAATGTTGATGGTGACTGTCTGGTATATAACTTGGTCCGGGGTTCGGTTCCACATCCATGCAGATCAGAAGACTACGGTGAGGAGGAAGATATATACATGAGTAGCCATGTTTGTGCCAGCCGTAGATCGGACGAGATGGATTTTTAATCCTTGTTCTTGTACTGGTGGATGGCTTGAGAGATCCAGAGACTGGAGACTGATTAAACTTATAAAAAACTAAAATTTCTGGGTTAAAAATCAATACAAAAGTTGTAAAAATCAGCGCCAGTGAAGCGGTGTTCAAAAACGTGGCGGTCACAAACTGATTCAGATTCAAAAATAGTTTATTCTTCGAAGACACAAACAACCCAAGCGTTTTTTTTCTTGTCATGCAACTCTCCTCTAAAGGGAACCTTCGTTTTCGGAGAATTTTCGTAACGAGAGACTGCATAAACTGAATTTGTGGACAATCCTTGTCTCGATGCAATCCTAAAGACCTTTCAAATATGGCCAATTAGGACTAGGAACAAATGCATGTGAGGTAACAATGGCCGTCTATAGTGAACAAAGTCTACAGTACTCTGTTTGATGTTTTATGTCCATCACTCACCACACTTACAGATTCTTTATAAGGAATTCGTGAACAACTTTGACACACATAACCGAGGATTTTTTTTACCTTGCTAGCAATCGCATGCTCCCACTCCTAACCGTGTTTGACTGCTGTTTCATTTTTGAAAGAAGTCAATATCCCAAACAATGTTAGTGTTCCCTTTGCATTATCCAGCCATGGTGCCACTCCACCCCCCCCCCCCCAAAAAAAAAACTCTTGGGCAACCTCGAGAAAAACTTGACCACTGAAGGCTTCCACTCCATTTCAAGTGTTTACTAAGGATAATCAATGTACAGTTTGATATTCATGCATTAATTTACACTGAAATACAACAATGTGGTTTAGTAAATCCTCAACACGATCAGTCTGAAGTGTGGTATGATCGCACATGTGAACATTTACATATCTCTCAGTATGTGTTTATGGACTGGACAGCAAGTTCAAAACAGGTCTTGTTTACTATCCAAATTTACCGTTATAGTAGAACTACTTCATTAATAGCTTTGATTAGAGAAAACAGGTGTACTACACCTTAATCTTTCCATTATGCTGGACTTAAGGAATGATTCCAGACCACATTTTCTTAATTTTTCTTAACATTAACTTTTAGTATGAAAATACATCTCAAATGAATTTAAGAAACTGGTCACTTGCACAAAATATTCTCAAAAATCACCAAGAAATTTCGAAACAGCTCCCAAATAGCCTGGCCTTAGAACAATGTTAGACCTTTAAATAACAATACTTTCTAGAAAGATATGAGATAAAATAACCAACATCCAGGTGAAGAAAAACCTTGGCCTTAGCTGGCATGACTACCACATATTTGATCAATAACTTTGTGAAATGACTGGCCGAAACTCATCATGTTCAAAAACAGAAAAGTGTTGACATAATTTGGTTTAAATTCTATTGAAGCTATTAGCACCTTTTTTCTAAAGCTTCTTTTGGTTCTGTCATATGTGTATGAGTGGAGCATCATACGTTTGATATACTGTCATGTCAATCTGTACTACGCTACAAAACTCAACCAAAAAATGAAAATAAATAATTTCCAAGAAGTTGTAAGGTGATGAAATAATATCGAAAGACTTGCTACTTTGTAAATCATGAATTTTAATAGGTTTTCTTCGTTGAATGTGCTTCTCTACTTTTCTTTTACAAGTGTACAACACTTCCATGAACTCTCCAATCTTATGCTTGATCAATCTTTCCACTGGTGTCAAAAAATCTTATTCCAAAATGAAAACTAACTGAAACAGAACATAACAACAGAGTTCCTAGTTGAATAAAAATATTTTAGTTTAAACCTACATTACATCACAAACTACTTTATTTTCAAAAATAAAACACAAGCACAACATTCTACAAAGTTGCCCTGTTAAAAAAAAATACTAATCAACCTAACCTAACTCTTTAGAACTAGAATGATTGACTAATCCCTGTTTTTATTTCTTTAATATAAACTTGCTTGTTTGAATTATGGTGCTTCTTTCAACATTGTCCAAGCGTATCAGTATGTATTTACATGATGTTTTGATTCGACAACTTCAGAATGTTTACTTATAATTTGAATAATGTAGAAAACAAAGATCATTCTAAGTACGTATATTTAACGGAATGAGAAGAATTCTGCTTTGATAGCAAGTTTGTCATTGTAATATTGTCATCATCTTCAGTAACTAAATAACTTTTTATTGTCTAGAATAAATTTTCAAGTTTTGTCCTGCATTGTGAAAAATGGCAACATCTCCAATATTGGAAAAAAATAATGGATTGGACAATATTATACTAAACTGTAGACACCTTTAAATGCATTACAAACAAGTGCAAACCATAATTTCAAAAATTACAACATGCTTCTTAGATACCAGTTGAAGTTTCTTCTCTTGGTAAATTTACCAATCAATGCATGGAAAACACTTTTTTCAAGCAACTTAGAAAATAAAAAGGACTTGGGAAACCGAATCTTAAGCCACCAATTCATAGGATCACTTGCCAATCCCAGTTTCTGAAGCAGTCACCATATTGTGTTAATTAACAAATCAGGACTTGACTTTGGGGAAAAAGCAAGGCTACAGTCTGCCATTGGAAGTTCAACTATGAACACAACCAAAACCACAAAACTATGGAATAAAACTCCACAATATGATGTTACAAGTTTGTTACATGAAATCTATTGACAGGAAAAAGTGTTGGTTACACTTCAAACTATAAAATAATTATATGTTCTGGATCGCAAATAAACAGTCTAGCAACTTAATTTTTTTATCTTCTTAATCATGTTCTTCTGCAATAATTGTTAACTGTGCTTTTTGCCCAATTCATCATTCTTGAGACAAGAAACACTTAGAACAACAAAACTGATTTCATAGCTCCTAAGTGCTTCAAATTTTAGAATGCTGGTATTGAATCAAATCTTTTGTGAACTGTAACTGACAAAAGAGATATTGCTACAAAGGCATGTATAAAAAAGCTTATACCAGATAAGGTTTTTGGTACCTCTGAGTAAAAAGGCCTTGCCACATTACAGCGCACCAAGCTCAACATTACTTTTGAGTTATTAATGACACTGGATGGTTGCTGTAACACAGAACTGGTTAATCTACATGATATTTAATACTCTTATGGCAATTATGTTAGCTTATAAATGTGAACAGACCTATGCAGCAGTGTGTATTCTAGTCAGAGTCACATTGATTTATTCTAGAAAAGAAATGAACCAAATAAACAACACACTGTGGATAGCTCCAGGGTTTGTCTTGAAGATGTGCTACTCTTGCATTACAAAATTCTTATAATATTCCTAGAAAATCCTACTCTTATAAGATTTCTTGAATGCTGTAAACTGTTTATATGATCATTTACATGTTTACCATAACTTTTTGTTTACCCTTAATTTATTTGTGTCTTTTTACTGGCTTTTTCTTCTTCTTTCTCTTGAAGAAGCAACAGCATCTGTTGAATGCAAAAATACCAACATTAAGCTTAACTTTGTAAACTTTTCTTGTTAGTGTTTAGCTCATTCCAGTAAGTGTATTCTTTATCTCATATTTCTTCCAGTTGTAGCCTTTCTTGCATTCAACCCAGACCAATTTATTCTTAACCACCATCAAAGCCAGAACTACCCAAAAACCACCATGTTCTAGTTTGCTATTATTAAACTGCTACTGTCTCAAAAGCAGCCAGTCCTTTTGCACACTGTGAACTTAAAATTAGAACTGAATAGTACTGTACACACAGGGGTCCCGATATTGCAACAAAAAAGTCAAGGAAATTCTTCGACAGGTGAAGTGGATCATGTAACAAATACAAAACCCTTAAGTAGCAGCAAAGCTAACGTTCCCAAACAAAAAAAAATTAAAAAAACAGATATTATCATTACTGACACCATTTAATTGTGAAGTATTAAGGTTTTCTGGTTGTATGACCTTTGGTTCTAACCTCACAAAAAGACATGACTTTTGCCTGTAAACTGTATGATGAACAACTCTATACTCTTAAAGCCAAGTGCACTCTCACAACTAGAAGAATGATATTCATATCAGGCCAGTTAGAATGTTTTTTTTTCAGTTAAATAGTTTTTAAAAGAAAAGGTTTTACTGAGAACTTGTGCTTACAACATTTTAATTAGGACTTACTTTGTCTCCTCAACCACCTCCACTTCGGGGATGTGTTGATTGGGTGGGGCTTGCTTGTCATTCGGATTGTTGTCCTCTGCTGCAGCAAGCTCGCCGTTTGTTGAAATGACAACTTGTACTGAACCACCTGGCCGAGCAGAGGCTGGTACTTGGAGGCCTGGATGCTTAGCACCACCAGGAGGCTCACCCCATGCTCCCTTTCGGTCTTTATCACCAGACTTGAGTAATAAGAAAAGTGATATCACCACCAAATAAACTCATGTTTATGAAGAAATGCAATAATTTTGGTTAAGGCCCTGTTTTATCAAAAACAAACATAAAAGAGATCTATCTTAAGGGAATACAATTCAGAATAACAAAAATTACAAAAGACTGCAAAAAAATTTCAGTGAGCAGAATAATTCAAACAGGCACAAAAACTTAGTGAAACAAACCCCATACCTTGTTTGTTTGAGAATTAGATGTACCAACTGTGTAGTTGTGAGTCTGGGAGTCTTTCTGTAACCAAAACATAATTGTGTCTATTAGTGTCTAGTTGCCTGTTGGTAGGAATTATTGAAGGGGATTGATTCCAAACCAGATCAGCTAATGATGAAGGTTTTAATTACTTTAAGTAAAAACTTATAAAAATATAATTATTATTTTTAGAATAATTAAATGCAAAAATATTTCAACCAACACTTCGGCCATTTCTAGAACTAACCCTTTCATTTTTCCATAAGGACATAAAATTTTATCTTTTGTTCTTATACATGTTTTGAGGTGACTCCCCTCATTGTCAAACTGTAAACACACAAAGCACTAAAACTAAGTAAATAAAGAGTTGTTTCCTTCATATTATGCTTCCATGTTATGCAATACTCAGCAATTGGTATTGTGCAATGTGTTGCCATCAATTACACTTCAGCAAACTGGAAAGCAGCTGTTGTTCACAACACACCAAAAATAACCCAACATTGTCAGCACATTACAACAAATGAACAACCAATCAAACTCAAAGGTATTTAGCCCTGAATTAAGAAAATATTCCCTTGCTGTCAACAAATCACAAAATGATGTTAAAGACTTTCAATGAAGTTGTCATCTCTCCCTACACTGTCCTTATTTATCTCTTCATAACCAATGGAAAGATTTGGCATTTCAAAGTATTTTACAAGGCTTTTGAACTAAACCCTTCAATCTTGTCCTGCTCTGTCTTAGAAACAATGTAACAACAATGTAACAACAATGTAACACGCATTCAGGTTCGCTATATGATTGGTTAAACCTTCCATAATGCTGTAGGTACTGCTATGGAATAAAACTGTAATTAACTACTTGTAATCGTTTTAATTATGGAACAAATGGAAAACAAATTAAAACCATAAAACTTACAATTTGCTTATGTGTCCAATCAAACTCTCCATCATCGATGAACCCCTTTCTGTCAAATAAATCTTTGAAGAGTTTTCTTAAATAATCATAGTCTGGAGTTTCAAAGAAGTCCAGCCTCCTGACATAGCGAAGATACGTGGCCATCTCCTCTGCAGGTATATAAATGAAATAATCAACTGAATAATATGGAACAAGTGCCAAGAGTGAAAAGGTTCATTCATTTCTTGCAGTTATTACCACTAGATCTATAGGTCAGTGATAAAGCTCACCTGAGAGTCCAACCATACATTCTACCTTATATGTAACCATAAAGTATTGATACTTAACTGAATTTCAAACCCCATATTTCTATACTTGTCTTGTAGATGCTTAACATGGTAGTTTTGTTAACTATTTCACAAAATTTAATGTAAGTATATTATTTTGCAGTAACTATACTTTAATGGTTTTGATATTTACTTTGTCTTTCCTTTTACAAATGAATATCTTGATCAGCTCTCTGGGAGGAATCTTTGTACTTAAATAATAAATTATATTATTACATAAAAAAAATTCAAAAACAATGAATATAATTTTGAGAAATTTGTTGCTTGGTCCTAACAGTATACATAAAATTATGGTATTAAACCACACCAAACATCTAAGTTCTAAACTGACCTGGTTGGTTCTCACAGAGAACTTCAATTGGTGTAGCACGCTTTGTATCTCCAATTTTCTGGTATCTTTCCTTGAGTGTATCAGCCTATTGTATTTGAACACAAAGAAAAAAGTTCAACAAGTACAGTAAGTAAAAGAAAAATTAAACTTTGTTTTGAACAGCTTTGCCTTAATGCTTCTTCTTTCACTGCTACTTTTCTATTAATGGTGTTTGTTGACTAAGTAGTGCTTCCTACAATCAAAACTGCTGTTGCAATCATAATTTGTTATTCCCATTTTGTGACTTTTTTTCAATAACCAACTACATCATGAAACGAAAAACAATTATAACAGAAAATGTATTTGTTTATCAAGCCTGTTTAAACTGGGTTTTTGAAGGGTAGACTCTAAAAGACACCCAAACTAAATCTTGTGAAGGTTCTTGATCCTTTAAGCCCAAGCCTGTTTATCAACATGTAACTTCTCCTTAATAACACAACCAACCTAACAAGTCATTTTGTAAGGAGATAATTAGAGTTGATCAAAACAAAGCAAACTATTGAGGATGAAAAGTTAAACTCTCTAAAACTGATCACACGAGAAGTACGACCTCTAGTTGAGAGAAATAACTAACACCACATTTATCATACTTTAGGTTCAAAAGTTTAAGCTAGAATCTTACCTTGAGACCTTGCCAGGGCAAACTACCACGTAAAAAATATAGGAACATATGGCCCAGAGCTTCTAAGTCATCTCTTCTACTTTGTTCTAAATTAGAAAGGCAGCAATTCAAAGAAAATGGCAATTAGAACGGTTGCACTTGTAAATAAGTCAACTGACTACTCCTACTGTTTAAGTGGAAGGTCAGTCATGTGCTAGCAAACTAAGAGAATTAATCAAACAAGGAGAACTGGTGAAGATGAAAAACAAAACTCCTGGAAGGAATTCAAAACAACATTAATCATATATCAGGAAACTAGAGTTATTTTAGAGCAATTTAAAACTATTAGAAAATAATTATGCACATAACACTCTACCATTGTGAAACTGTTTGTAGCTTAAACTTTCGGACACAAATTTCAGACAAAAGACTTTTGGTCAGTTTTGGCAAATTAGCCCCTTCTGAATCAAATGTTAGACCCAAGACCTTCATCACTAAAACCACGCTGATACCAAGGCTTGGTTGGCTTACTATAACCAGAGCAAGGCAGACAAACATACAACACTGACCCACAGGAGTTTGCTGTCACAGCCACTGTTGTTTCACTACATTTTACTTTGCAACATGGCAAATATTAACGATTTTTCAGTAATGTTTTGAGTAATTTTATGACACTTCAACCTCATTTGGCATAAGTGCAATCATTACAATTTGACTTTTGTTTAGCTGATCACAATTAAGTAATCAAAGCAGCTTGCAGTACACAACAACTTGTTCTGCATCGTATCTTAGCCTGATGCCCAATCACGACACAAAGATGTCTTTAAATAAATGAGCACCTTTGTTTTCTTTTTCTGCTCAAAGTATTCATCAATCTTTGTTTTTTCTTAATAGGAAAAATATGAAATCAAACTTTTTGTAATACTTTAGTGCTCTAAAATATCTGACCAAGCATTGTCAACAAAGTCAATTCTTCCTGACTTTCCCAATGACATACAGCTTGAACCTTATACATTAGTTCCCCTTTTAAGTGGGAAAACAATTTAAAAAAACATGGTGTCTTCCTTTTTTCTTGCAAGCATGTGGGTAATTATATCAAATAAACGTGCAAGAGTACATTATGCCCTCAGCTGGATATTTTTGGCTTTGATTGGCTTTAATTGCCCAGTTACTCTTCTTATTTAATAGTAAATTTGGAGCCAAACTTTCAATTTAAAAAAATATTCAAAACAACCAAAAATTTATTGACTGTATATCTACTGTTAGTAGATAATGAAAAGTATATACAAAGAGATGATTAACAGACCTTTACCAAAACTGTTCAGGGAAAATAATGTTATATTTCTTGCTGTTACATAAAAAAATTCCCTTTATCAGGAAACTCCCCAAACTGGAAATTTTCTGCTTCTGTTTTTTAGTTATATTTTTCCAATTTAACTTTCAAAATAAAAACAACCAAACCATCCAACTTCTCTTGTTACTTAGCACATTGTTGGGAGGATTAAAAGGCACACAAACAATGAGATTGTAATTTATTCCACAAACCTTTTCCTAGGTGGGTATTGATGCTCATGTATCTTGCTGTTCCTGTTAAACTTTTGTGCTCTCGATAAGGGATGTGTTTCTTGGTTTCTGGATCTATATACTCTTTAGCAAGTCCAAAGTCTATAATTGAAATAATCTTTTCTTTTCCAGCTGATTTCCGACCTATTAGAAAGTTCTCTGGTTTGATGTCTCTATAGATCATGTTCTTGGAATGCACATATTCAATTCTTGATATCTGCAAGCAAAAAACTCTTTGTTAACCACAACAATGAACATTAGGATATACCACAACCACTACAAAGACTAATATTAAATTAAAATAAGGTTTTATTAGGTGTTCTATAACAACTCGAGCAAATCTTTTTAAGGTTTTTGTTTATCAAAATTTCCTAAGTTCTGAGCTCTGTTGATCCTATTTGGTGTTTACCCTTCAAAATCTACTAAATTATTTGGTAATCCAGAAAAGATATAAGACCCAGAAAGCCCCCATTGTACACAATAGAGATGTGAACAATGATTCACCAATTTTTATAACCTTGTAAATTTCCATCCAATAAAATAACAACTATATTATGCACAATTATTTATAAGTAATAAATAACGAAAACAAATACACTAAATGCAAGTATTGGCATCATTTTTCCCAGCCCTTAAAAGCTATACAAGGAAGTTACCCTTAAAATCACTTCTTATTCTTCACATATAGTAAGGGGTGGCACTTTATGCGAGTCTGCTTCTCATTGAAAGATCTTGACTATAATAATAGTTGATGACAAAGCCCTATCCTGTTGGCAATACAATTTTTGAGGCTACTCACCAACTGCATTGCTATGAGAAGAACAGTCTTGAGTGAGAACTGACGATTACAAAGGTCAAACAAATCTTCTAAACTTGGTCCTAACAGCTCCATCACAAGGGCATTATATCTTGAACATGGGCCAAAATAATGAACTTGAGGAACCCCCTCTGCAAAATTATACACATTTTTATTTAGTTACTTCATTGTAATTATCTTTGCTTCCTCATTTCAAATCTTATTTTATATTGTCATTAAAATGTCTTGAAATGAGCTCAATCAACTAACTTTATTGTAAGTGTTGCTATTGTTGGTTCAGTTCATTCTAAGAAGAAGCAAATTATTTCAATTCTTCAATAACTAAAGTCATGAATACAAATGCCCTGGATTCCAAATGGAATGAAAACAAAGTTTTTCTTAACATTTTTGTACAGCAAATAATTACTTCCCAAGGCCTACCAAGAAAATGTTTCTGTATTTCGCCTTAAAAAATTGGTCATACTAAGTGAGATAAATTGGGCTTTTATGACATGTGTCTCCAAACCAATTCTATAAGTTAATTTAATTTTTTTAAGATGTATATAATTATATCAAACCATATTTTCTTTCCCTTATAAAATGTTTCTTACAATATTACTGCCATGTGATAACAAAACCTTACCAAACGAATCTTAATTTATATAACTCATTAACTTTTCTGACAGCATAAAACCTGAAACACCATGACCTGAACATGTTGACATCTTGGCAAAACAATGGATAACAACTTAGATGTTTGCCCAAATTTAGCATAGATCACACTTAAATTCAGTGTAATACTAACCTGTTAATAATATGTTAAAAATGTATAATCCCCAAAAAGTTCAGTTTGAAAGAAAATATAAAGCTTGGCATCAAAGCTATTTTCAAAATGTTCAAAAGTATGGTCTGCAAGAACTGAAATGCTATCAAATTAGGTACATTGAGTTTTCAGCAACTTGTACATTTGAACCCTTACTAAGCCAAGTTTCAACGAGCATTCATTTCCTCGTTATGCTTAATTCCATTATTTAAACTGACAATATAAACCATATCCACAACCTCCAAACAAAATTTAATCATCTAATGTGTCAATAAAACTGCCATTGGTGTGGCATTAAGAGATCTATCCATATATATTCTACTACACAAAAAAACGCAAACCCATCAAATCCTGAAACAGCTGAGGCATTTTGCATTAAACAAAAAACTTTGGGCAACAAGAATAAATTGTATCTGAATCAAAGACCAGCACTTATGCAATAAACAGTCAATGTAGCATTCCCACTGGGGGTGTCTTATAAAAGAACTGATTAATTAGTTACTAGTACTGTCTAACTCAAAGCTGCATTTTGGAAAAAAAAATCTTTACATTAATGCGCAATTTTCAAAGAACTATTTAAACGATATTTGACCAAGACCTGAAAATCTTATTTAATAATCTAAAACTCAACTTTTTACCAATACAATTAGCACTTGAAAAAGTGGAAGAGGGCCAGTGGAGGAGAGATTGACATTTTGCATGAATAGCAAAAAAGGAGGTTGCTAGCATAAATACCAGTTAATCGAGTACCCAAATATTGACTGAAAAACCATAGTGTCTCTCCGTTCTCATAAAGATGCAGCAGACAAATGCAAACCTGTCTTGCAATTTACTTCTACCATCGTCACAGATTATAAAAACGACAAGCTACATCAAACGAAATCAAAACAGCCATCTAGAATTTGGTCAATGATTGAAAATTTATTTTCGATTAATAATTTTTGATTGCGACATAATTTTGACAAAGAATCATGTTCTTTTATCTCGTTGTCAAGGTCGAAGCTAAGCTAGGACTGCGTCCAAGTAAACACTTAACAGCTGAACTGAAAAAGGCAATCGGAATATCTGGTTGACTTAATTTTTATGCATTTTATGGCTGAGCCACTGAATCGATCGTTGATCAAAGAAGAAACTGGCTTTTGGAACAAAAATGAAAAACCCTAATATTTTCTTTACATTGGTATTTATCGGTATTTACACAGGTGATCTATCACAAAATTCGTCCAACTGCACACCAGTTACAAACCAATTCAATCTCGTTGGGAGTTAATCAATTGACTGACGTGTATGATAGAAAAGCGAAAAAAGATCGTAACCAAATTGGCTAAGGATCTATCTCCCACATGGCGAAAATTTCTGCAAGCTGAAAACCTGAATGTAATTACCTCCTTAAGGATAATTTTATCTTGCACTGCTCTCATCGGGTGCATCAACTTGTTTCCAGTCAAAAAGCAATTTTCCGAATGCACGAACTAGTTTGCAACTTGTGTTTACTCGCAAACTATGGTCTGATTTCTCCGTAATATAAACACGAACAGTATATACAAAGAGCTGGTACGAGGTGGCCAATAGCAAACGAAGTCCCGAAAAATAAAGTCGTTTTCTATCGTAAAGAGTGATACTATTTCTTACACCCAAAGTTTAGCTCGTGAAAAAGGAAGAATTTCCACAGATTCAGCGGTTCGTAATTGCCACTCACCAGCAGTTCCCAACACTTTGTAAAATCTATATTCTAAATGTAACTGGGGCGCCCTGGATTTCATCGGTTCCTGAAATATATTAAAACGAAAATTTTGTTAACAAAGAAGTGTCCACAATTTGAAATTTCCCAACAACAATGGTATCACATTAGATTAAAAGCTGGTAACTTTCTGTCAAAAAAAGCAACTTACCAACTTGATCGCGACATGCTCGTTGTTGTAAAGGTTTTTCCCTAGAGAAAGGGAGAAGAAATCAACCGTTAAAATCAAGGTTAAATTTTAGCTTGAATCATGAAGACAGCAAAGAGGGCAGAAATATGACATAAAACGCAGAACACTGACGCAAGACAGTGATACAGGATGCTTGTATTTGAAAGACCGATTCTACTAACCCAATCTCAACTCGCCAAAATTTCCACATCCAATCTTCTTGCCAACACGAAAATTTGGGCCGACCATCATCACTGTAGAACTCTGATTTCTTGGAGAGGCCATGCTACTTCCAGTTCTATGCTGCCCTCTCGAATTTTTCCGTTCTCTTTCCCGTTCGTCTCGTTTCGACGACGACATCATAGACTGCTTGCGAGTGAGGACAACCAGTCTATAATTTCACACTCGGACAGTTATTCCTTCAAAAAATTCCTTGTAAATACACAGTATCGCCATAAATTCAGCCATTTCTGGCTTTCAAGACATTGTTCGATAGTCACATTGTCCAATGCACCCATTAATCGTATTTTATCGACACAAAAACATTAAATTTCATAAAGAAGTTTGCCTTTCTTTACTTGGAGTGTTGGCTGGCAAAGTGTCGAGCACGCAAGTCTATCCCAGGGGTCCTTGCGTTCCCGGTAGTCACCAGGTCATGGGCGGTGGCCTTAGCAACCATCACGTGACATGACAAACAAGTGCCAAATACTTTTTTTGATCACATGAAATACGGTTATAATTTTTAATAAATTTTAGACAATCTACTGGACAAAGATAAGCTCTTTTTCAAAAACAACATCAATTACTTTTAGAAATTTCATGTTCTATCAACTTAACTGGTCGTTGCATTGCAGGAGAGCCAGGCCGTGTAAAATGTTAAATAGCATTATATTTATCATCACAAGATTAAAAAAGTGTGTTAAGAAAACAAATTTTCGGATGAAGCTCAAGATAAGTTTAGACTTTGAACACTACCGGGTAAAAATCATAACAAACGACAAACAAAAGATGCCGGTGTTCAAGATTTGTATTAAGACTCAGTAGAAATATAATACATGTGAAAACTATAAAAAATTATCAATCATTTATAAACGTCTTCTCCATGTGAAGTTGGTTTTGTTGATTCTGGTTCTCTTATTTATTAGATACAAGATTAATCAGTCAAAAATCGATCTTAATCTCAAAAATTTACAGACGTTACGTTGATATTCAAGCTAATTTGACTTGAAGTTGATAGTTGTACTATTAAAGTTTGCAGTTGCATCAAGCATGGCAGCTTTGTTGCTCGGAGAAATGACCGCGGTGGATGATACGTGGAGGTGGCTTTCAGTAAGGGGACTAATGGCTGCGTAAAGAAAGGCAACGAGTTTGGGGGGAGGGGGGTGGGGTGCTCATAACGACCACCGACAAGGCCATAGGCCAACAGAAAGTAACTACTCAGCCCGTAATCGAAAGGTAATTCTGTAGGTAAATCCGTTGCCTAACGATGGAGTTCCATGCTAACTTTCACGCGATGAATCAGTATCGCTCGAGCAGCGCAGCTGGTTTTTTTTCTTGTTTGTTTGAAGTTGAAGTCGCCGACATCGAGCACTCGCTAAAGTTTTGTGGTTTCTTAGTCGCTCTAATATAACAGGAGTCGAAAGGGCGCAAATACTTGCGTCGTCAATAGCTTTTACGAATCCCACATCAGTCTTTCGTCATCAAATCAGTGTACTGCTTTTGATAAAACTCAGTGGAAGTTATAATTAGCCCTGACCTGATCAGTTATATAGTGAGTTATGCGATGTTAAGTTGCGGATCCTTCTGAGAAGGCCGAAAAATAAGACTGCTTTATGCTTTGGGGAAGAACCTGTCTGAAACCTGATTGAGTTTTTAGGAAATGGTTGATAGCAACACATGTGAAATAAAAGCTTTGATCTGTTGATAAATGAACAGCATTCCTTAATACTAGAGTTAATCAGAAAGGTTCTCGGTTCATTTCTTTTCTAGTTAATAGATTTAAGGGAGAAGTTTGAATTCTGTCAAGTTTATTTCCGTTCTAAGAAATGCTCATCAAATTGAACCCATGTGTAGGTTGTGTAGTCGCACGTATCATGACGTCATAGACTGCTCGCAATTTTGTATGGTGTTTGCATCTGTCCGACCAGGCTTCATTTTATGAATGGTGTATGTCAAAGAAAAAGGTTTCCTGCACTCTGAACAAAAAGAGCTTCTGTCTTGATTAACAGGTGTCGAAACGACCAGAATAAGGCTCAGGCAAAGGCTTTGTTGACGACTTTTAACTTTGTAAGAGAAAACAACGCTTTCTGCCTTCTGCATGCTTCAAACAGTGTTATAGAGCGATCATCTTTCAAACTATGCTTTCAACACTGACTGATGTTGACAAATATTCATATCTTGTCGAGTAAAACTAAAAAACGCCGGGTATGTTTTACAGTTAAGTCATGCGTATCTTAAGTGCCGCTCAGGCCTCGGGAACTACTCATAGTTTCGTTCAATAATCGTAAACATTTCAGATTATCTTATATTTCAGACTCTTTTATAGTTTTAGCATGATTTTTGTAAATCTATTGTAAATACATCATTTTGACTTTATTGTAAATCTATCATTATGACTGTATATCAAAAGTTTTCTTGGCATTGCCAAATACGCAATTCAGCCCTTTGGCTGCCAGTATTTTGGTCAAACATTTCTCAAAAAGAAGGAAAAGCAACAAAAGGTGCAACATAACAGCATATGTAGCAACCTTGTTCCCAGGGTCTCTCTACCCTCCCACTCAAGGAAGGGTCCATAAAAATGGTCTGCTTGCACTTCAACCTCGTTCCCAGGTTCATACAGCTACTTATTCGAGGCAGAAAGAAAAAGTCGCCCTGGGAACGAGGCTGCATGTAGTTGAGGAATGACAAATTACAGAATATATCGCATTATTCAGTTCTGAATACGAACATTGCGAACTTTATTCAAGAGCAAATGTAATGCGGGAGAAGATTAGTTACAGACACTACTGACCGCAAGAGAGCTCATTGAACGGAAATGCACAGTGATGGTGTGGTAATGGCGCGGCCAGAGGCCTGAACTAGAACATTTTCGCTGCTCACAGTAATAACTATTAGTAAAATCATACTAGTGGTCTATCATGAATGCTGCATTCTGATTGGCTACGCTACTCATAGGCTATTAGTGATAGCCTACGAATAGCGATTGTGCGTGATCATATTTGTCGTAAACATTAAAAAATTAGTTTTAGAGCTTTAAAAAAAGATTTTTTACTTCTGATTTTTGACCAGCTAGTACGATTTTACTAAAACAATTATCCCTCTCGCCCTCATGGGCTAGTAGCCAAATAGCCCATTCGGCCTGCGGCCCATTCGGGCTCGAGGGATAATTGTTAAATATACTTGGAAATGGCGGAAAGGCCTATGTCGTGAAAATGTAGCTATCAAGATGTAAAAACTTTATTATGGTCAATATATTGTATAGATAAGATTTTTACCCTACCGCAGATATAAAAGTTTGCAGTTGACAAGCTTATGATTTAGATATAATTTCAAAACTCAAACTCTTACTTAAAATCAGTATTATTGTACCAGTTAAGTGTACAGTTATGTATTATGAATTGTAGTATACATGTATCCGTCTGTACATGTACCCAACATTTTAAAGACAATTTTTATGTATTATATTGTTAATGAACGTACCTGATTATACTTTTCTTAAAAAACAATTTGGAATTGTAGTGTTAGGTGCACCCGCTGTTAAACAAATATGTTTTTGAGTTTTACTGTTACTAATGACCCGACTGCACCTATATTTTAAACTGTTTTAAAGTGTTATTGTAACCGTCTTTATTCAATTTCAAACAGTTTGTTTCTTAGTGTTGTTGGCAACAGTAATATTGTTGTTAATGTACTGTACCAGTTTGTATTCAAATTTAATTTCCCGTTCAATTTTCGCACCGTATCTGTACGATTTCGTCGTCGCCGACAAAAGTGTTGAATTTTAGTGTTGTTTTGATGGCTAAGGGCGTTATCTTTTTACTTACCTCACAGAGCCAGCAACTCTTACTAAGTGTCAACAGCAAAGTCTCAATGCTTCTGCTCCTGGGACGTTTTCGCCCCGCTGTGACCCGGAGGGAGGTTTTCATGAAGTCCAATGCAGTCAGTTCGGAGGAGATTGCTGGTGTGTGGATAGATCCACAGGTGTTGAAATTCCTGGAACAAGAGCATCTGGAACTGTTGTCAACTGCCCGAAAACCGGTACAATCTATGTTTTATATGTTTACATATGGGTTTTCATAAAATGTAACCCTACTCAGACTGGGGGAAGGAGGGGGGGGTGGTTGGGGTTGCTTTTCCTTCCAAAATTTGAAACTTTATAACTTTTACATAGTTGTATAAAACACTACTAAATTTTCGGACTTCTCCTAAAGTTATTTTATTTGTCTAAGTATTGCATAGTATTAGTGACTTTGAGTCATGCAAATGTGAATTGCTATAGTTGTAGAATTTTGGTTGACAATTTTTTCAAACTTGTGCATTTTCGTAGTTTTTAGTTTAATTCTATTGTAGGTCTAGGTTTGTCCCTATTGATAAGTAAATCACATTTAGTTCTGATCAACTTTACTTTCTAGTGACGTCAAATATAACATCAGTTGAAAAATATGACGTCATAAATGTAATTTTTTACTCGATTTGTTTCTAATACTGTTGACTTGAGGCCGATTCGTGCATGGCTTAAAATTTTTCAGAAGTCAATATAAAAGAAAGATGTTTTAAAAGGCTACAATAGTACCATGTTACTTAAGGCCACTGATTTGATTGAGGATCAAAACGTTAGAAAGAAAAACACCAATGACACAGCTGACTTTTTATTCTTATAACTTCTTTGTTTAGAGTTAACATGCATTAAAAATCAATATTTTGAAAAAAAGCCGAAGAAAAACAAAAAAAAAAACTAATGAAAAATTGTGTTTTTTATATGGTGTGGTGTCATTCTGACGTAATACAAGAACAATAATTGCGTCAATCGAATAAGCAGTTTCATAACAACAACATTTTTAGGTTAGATACACAATAACTGGCGATGCTTTTGAAGTGAAACGTTGACAGGGTTCAAGTTATTAAGCTAGGCTAAAAGTCATTTGTGTATGAATAGTTCAGATCCCCTAAGAAAGCACACACATTTCCTACCGTGGTTCTCACAGACATACGACATAGGTTCATGTAGCGCCATGAACTACGAAAGTTTTTTTTCCAAGCCAAAGGAGTTTGTAACCAAAATTTCAAGTGACAGAAACGTAAAGAAAGCACATACACATGCATATCTTTGCAAACGCCATTGAAAATTTACTGAAGAGTTTGAATTGGTCAAACGTACTACGTTCGTAACATTTTATTCAAAAGACCGAATGGTGTAAAAGGTGATAAACCCTTAGTTTTTAAGTTGAATTTCTTTGGAACCGAAGTTTCTCGGTCGTTTTTTCCAGATTCGACTAACTGGTGCCAACGGAGTCAAGTTGCAGACGCAGGATATTTCGACACGTTTATTCCGCAGTGCCGTCGTAATGGTGGGTATGAGCAGGTACAATGTGACTATAGGTATGGCTACTGTTGGTGTGTGGACAGGAATGGCTACCACTCGGGCGATCACGCAAGGGGTCGACCAGACTGCCAATTCAAAGGTAATTCGTTCATTTTAAACCTAATGTGTACACTGTTAATGAGAATTGCAAAATCTATTGCAGGGCAAATAAGGACATCAATTGCAAGAAAATATTTTGTCTTTTTCGAAAAAAAAGTGCAAGGCATTTGATTTTTTAAATATAAGGTTTAGTCCGGCAATTGTTGCTTGTTTCTGCTTTTTTCAGTCGCCTTTCTTTTAGACGCTTTTGCGTTAATTTTTTAAGTTATCTTTTGTAGGTAAATCAAGATTAATACAGTTACATCGTAACTTAAGTGCAAGCGTTCAAATATATACTTTTTTTGGAACGCACGATTTTTTCAGGACAAATTTATTAAACCCTTGCTGCTAGTGACATAAGCAGCATAAATTTTTCTCTAAAGTTTTTTGACCTCTTTTGTTTTAGGTTTGCCACCGCCTTGCTACAAACATCAGAGGATTGTCAGAGGTCTGTCGGGTTTTAGTGGTTTGGATTCATATCTTCCCCAATGTAGAGGAGACGGCAGCTATAAGCCAGTCCAGTGTCTTGGTTCGACGCCTTGGTGCTGGTGTGTTGACAGCTATGGCAATAGGATCAAGAATACTGTTAGACTTGGCTATCCAAACTGTAAACTGCTGAAGGTACCCGGTAAGTATTTACTTCAACCGAAATTGAGCGTTGTTTTCTTGAAGTTTTCATTTACTAATTGACGTTTGATCCAGGCCTTGATCACACAACTGTTAATAAACTTCCTGATCCGATATAGATCTAACAAAAAACTTTTTAAACGGGTTTCACTAGAGAGTTGTTTTTGATGGAGTTAAGAGGAAAAAACGGATGTATAAATGTTATATTTGCGTGGTTGTAATTTGAACAATTTTTAGTTATGATTGCTCACACCTGTGAAACTTTAAATTTTCAATGGTAGTCGTGAATATTTATCTCAGCTTGTTTTGTTTATCATTGAATATATTTGCAAGTTATTGAAGCCAACCAAACGCTTTCCGTGATGTCTTATTTAGGACCAAGTGCGTGTTTGCTGGAACGCCGAACCGCTTTAGCAGCCAACCGCCCTGGTCAGTTTGTGCCTGCTTGCAAGAAAAATGGAGACTACGAAGAGTTGCAGTGTCGAGGTTCTGTCTGTTATTGTGTTAACAAATATGGCGTGGTGCTCCACAATACTGCTAGACAAATAGGAGGGAACAGTGAATGTCCGCAACCAGGTAAAAAGAAGACTTCATCCTTCTCACTAATAAATACCTAGGTACATT
>JAOBAT010077862.1:21784-43515 GCA_026413305.1 Hydrozoanthus tunicans | reverse complement strand
CACGTGCCGCCTTTCCGGAAGTATAACTTACTAGGACTCATCAACACGGTGTTGCTCCTCTTACTTGCATTGTAGTTGCTTGGGTGAAGTGCTTGTAGGCCCTGGCCAAGCCGGCCGTGGAGTTGAGTAAGGTTGGTTTTTGTCATTTGAAATTCTACTTTCGGAAGTGAATTTTCAATCTTACTTCTGATCACAAGCCAAACAAGCAGGATATGATTTTGTATGACCAAAGACTAGGTAGTTGCCTTTCCTTAAGCCATCATAAACAGCTGTGTTAGGACAAATGTAACTTAAACAGGGTCATGCAGGGTTTCGAGAGGTAGCTCGGTCCTAACTCAGAGTGAACACCCTCCGGGAAGAAAAGATCAGTTCGAACTAGGCATACTCTCTCTTGTATTTAAAACCAATTTTATGTAAACAACGTTGAGACTTGAAGGGAGTCCCGCATTTTAAGCATTTACTAGGAACACGCTGTAGCCTGCAAGCCAGCTCTCTTGTAGCAGGCGGGCCGGATGCTAGCGGCAAAGCCGTGAGGACGAGAGCTGGCTTGCAGGCTTCTAACAACAATAACCTAGAACATTCAGCCTCGGACCGAAAAAAAACGGTTCTTATTAGTTTTTCAGTTTTAGATCAGTAAAAAAACAAACGGTTATCTATGTGCGCTCTACCGGTCCGGCATACGCGCGTGTGAAGTTATTGGACCGATTTTTGACCCATCAGCGCGCCAGATTTGGTTAGTTTGCCTTGCAATGGACACACAAAACAAAAACACACTCCAGCTGAAATATCACTTGGGCTTCCTGTGACTGATGCCATGCAGCACCGCTGACCGCTTCGGGAATGCTTTAGCGCAACGATAAAAAAAACATCTGTTTTCGCCGTCGTTTTTGTGCATTGTAATCCCTAGTTCGGAATCTTTTCTCTAGTTCTCGTATTTACCACAGTAGTATTAAAAAGATGAACAACGCAGTACAGTTATGGGATGGGCAATTGTCGATCATCACTACACCTGTGCCACACGTGAAATCACCAAACGAAGTGATAGTCAAAGTCGTGTTCTCTGGTATTTGTAGTACAGACATCAGCATATTGGGTGGAGAACTTCCATCGGCAAAATCTGTTATTCTTGGCCACGAGTTTGCAGGAGTTGTAAGTGAAATAGGGAGCGATGTTAAATGCGTTAGTGTTGGCGCAAGGTAAGAAATAAGAAATTTTCTACTGTTCTTTCTTATTTTCACGAGTCCTTGACTAAACCACACTAGTACTGCTTGCCAAGTGTTTGTCTTTGTCGTACTTCAGAGACCTGTCTCGTGTATATGCCTTTGGGTCAAGAATTACAGATTATTACTATTTCTCTCGGCCTCAGAGTATAGAAATATATTTGAGAATTTAGTTAAAAGCTGTTTTAAGATTCTTGTATTTGAGGTCGTGTAAAGATCAGACTTAGAAAACCCTTTTAATAATCAATTTTGAATTATTCATGGTAGGTTTACAAAGGAGCCATATGCACCTGCTACAGTGTAAAGTTGATTCACGTCTTTAAACCTTATGGACTGATACTATTTTTTAATTGGATTTTCGAAAACTGCAGTTTACTGAATGTCGGAGTTGAGGTTCTGCAAAAAGTTAAGACTGTTTCTTGTTTTATATGTGTATACTGGAATTTGCTGTTAGTTTTGTTTATGAAAAGACCTTCAAAGTTGTTGATTATAAATATATGACTTATAAATTCTTTGGTGTAAAAAAAGAACTCAGTTGGTCAGAAAAGGTTAAGGCATGAATAGTGAAGAGTCTTTTATTATCCATGCATGGTTATAAAATTGACTTTTTAGTATACCCAATTTCTTGTGAAAAGTCTGTTTGTTGCAGTATGAATGAATCTGCTCATAAATTACAAAAAGATAATTATTTTTACTTGCATTATTCTGTAGTAGTGTCGTAACTAATACTGTTAACTTACATTTGTTGTTGCTCTGACACTTACAGGGTTGTTGTTAATCCCAACAGTAGCTGTCAGATGTGTTTTTACTGCCAAAGAGGTAACCCCCACTTTTGCAACACAGGGGGTGTGCACTCTACAATCGGCATCTGGCGAAATGGTGGATGGTCTCAGTATTGTAGAGTTCCTGTAAGTTGCGTGCATATTTTGCCACCACAAATTTCTTTACGCCAAGCTGCACTATGTGAGCCAGTTTCATGTGCTGCCCATGGGCTTGATAAATTGTCTCCCTTAGCAACAGATGCAAACATACTGATACGTGGAGCAGGATTTTGGGGACTCATCTGGGCATGTCTGCTTCATCACCATGGTTACAGAAAAGTCAAGATCAGTGAGATTTTAGAAAGGAGAAGGAACCTCATTATTTCTTTAGACCTTGGGTATAAGACTTTTCATCCTGAAGCACTAGAGACTCAAGTGAGAGATGCAGCTTTAGAAAAAAATAATGATTGGGGATTTGATGCTGTAATTGACTGCTCAGGTGATTCAAAGTCGATTGAAGAAGCAATCCAGTGGCTTCGATGTGGGGGCAAAATGCTCATTTCGGGTTGCTTTCCTAAGCAGTCAGAAATTAAAATCGATGCTCATGACATTTATTCTAAAGAATTGAAGTTAATTGGCTCACTTGTTAATCCGCATGTGTTTCCTAAAGCAATTCAACTTGTAAAAGATATGGCACGGCGATACCTTGATTATGATAAGCTAGGAATTGCAGTTTTTCAGCTTGTAAAATATCCTACAGCTCTTACAGCTCTATCAAAACAAGAAATCACAAAGGCCATGCTTGAAAGTTGATTCACACAATCATTCAATTTCCCAGACAATGACTTGGGATTTAATCTTTTTTTTCTTTAGTATAAGTCTTATTTTCGTGTCTGTCTTAACAATAGTTGTAATTACCTACTGGTAATAGGAAAAAGACTAAGAAAGTAACCATTTAACAAGCACACTCAGGGACTGTGTAGATATAGGTACCCAACTAACACGGGTGGCAGAACTTGGGGGGCATTGGTTCCCCCCCTCCCCCCAATAATTTTGTTTTGGGCCAGGTCCATCCAATAACTTTCTGGCTTACAACAGCAACTTTTAAAAAGAAATTTCAGATTTTATAATGGACTATACAATTTCCAGGCTATGACAATTAATTTTGCAAGAGAAGACTAATAGAAATATTAAGCTCACGCACAACAAAACATGTTTGGCCATGCTAGGGGTGAGCTTTGCCCCACAAGTTGAGACTCAAAATGTGCTCTGCAGTCCCTGACGACATGCTTGTCCTTATTCCGAACATCTTTTTGTTAGCATTTCTGTTCATTGTATTCAGCTTTTGGCAATTTCAAGTTGCTAACAATAATAAGTTGATAATTACAAATATTTCTTCAGGTATTTGGAGCAATACAAGTTGTTATTTTTCTTGGTCATAGGGTTTTTATTAAGAACAATTTTTTTGTTGACATGATTGTTGCTGTGTACAAGCCTTTTGTGAAAAGAATTAGTCATTGTATGTGTAATTCCCACCACTTTAGTTTGTAAGACAATAGGCAAACAACAACATTTGCTTTGCAAAAGTACAACAATTTTATTTTTGATACAGTATTTATTTGAAATGAGCATGGCTAATCTAGCTGAATGCTTTTTATTGAATATATAGTTATTGTAATATTTATTTTATTGCTCTATTTATAAAAACCTAATTATGCTAATGCTACCAAATATATTATTTTCAAATTTTGTTTATCTGTTCTGATTATAGCTATATAGGATAAATCTGAGTATCCTTGTGTTGAAGTTAAAACTGAAGAGTCTAGTGCACGAATGACGTAAGTGACTTTTGATGAAGCTGTCAACTCTCCCTAGGTGATCCCTATATCTCTTCATAACTGTTGGGAGAAAATAGCATTTCATACAGTCACATTGTTTTGGCAATAGGCCCTTCGACTGATTCACTTTTGATACATGATATGTGTTTTGAGTAAAAATGGCTAATTTACCGAAAGATTTTTTTATTTATAAAACCTAACTCAATTGCAAACCAAAAAAGTTTTTTCAAAGTTCATTATGTTATGATGATTGCTTTAAGGGTTGAATTTGCTTATCCTTGCATTACAGTAACTACCGATTTGATTGAACAAAGAAAAAAAACTTTATGTTGGTTATGATTTAGATTTCAGTGATGAATTCAATTATTGAATGCCAGGTTTTCAAAAGCGAAAAATACAAATCCATTAGAAAACTTCAAGATTTTTTTTATTTTCCTGAACAAGACAAAAAGAGCTTCTTTGAAATCAATAGGCAAGTTGTCAAATAAATAAACCCTTACCAGCAGAATGCGGCATTGGCTGCAGGATAGATTGTCTTTAACGTTTTACTTTCCATTGGTTTGCAGGCACATAGCCAGCCAGATTTTGCTCTTTTTAAATGCTTAATTGACGTGGCTTTAGCCGCCGCCAACTTTTTTGGAAAAACTATTGGTACTGAACTTAAAGCAATGTGTTTGCTGTTAACTTGTTAACAGCAGTCTCTCGTGCGAGAAAGATGCTCTCCCCTTTTGCCTTGCTACGAGAAACCGCGCTGCTAACAAAGAAGACAATATGAACTCTAGAACATGACTTTTCAACCTTATGCACCTATCAATATAAAGCCTGGGAGGGGTGGGGATTTGTGTGTGTGACCCGAAATTTTTGTAAAACGCGTCGAAAAGTCGTCAAATTAAGTTCCACCCCGGGGAACACAAAATACATCAAATCTCCCCTCCCCCGGCCCGGGTAACAAGGCAGTTACAAAAGGTTCTTTAAATGAAATACGTTAGCATTTTTCTAATATGTTTTCTAACACGGTTTGAAAAGAAAAAGGCAAGAACTCGTATTATCTTTGTGGAATTATCGATTGTTATTGAGCACACATAACTTTTCCTCCGCCAAAACCTGATTGCAACTTCCCATTCACCATGTAACTGAACGGAAAAAATTCAAGAGCATCTTATGAATGCACCGTCATGGCACAGGAAGCGACGTTCGGACGTACCACGAGTAGATGACGAGGTCTTGTTCCAGTCTCCTTGCAATGACGTGGCCAATTCGTTCCCAGTCTCAAATTCAACTGCCCGCCCCCGGGCTTGACAACGATCAAACTGCCCTTCCCCCTGGACGGCCAGTATTGTCAAGTGCCCAGCCCAGGGGCTAAAAATCGTGTCAAATGCCCGCCCTATGCCCGCACCCCCCTCCCCCTCCTCCCGGGCTTTACATTGATACGTGCATTAAAAGGTCGATAACGTATGGTTTTGAGACGCTTCTTTTTCAAAAGGCATATCGATTTTTCCCAACAGAAGTATCTGAGAAAGGGGAGTGTTTTGGCATTTGGATTATGATATATTAAATTGTGGCACGCATAGCAATGAATGTTTTAAGTCATCCAGCTGTTTTTCCCTACAAACTGAAATTAAATACCTACTGAAAATTCATAGAGCGAAAACAACGTTTCGACCGTATCGCACGACCGGCCTTCTTTAGCTAATTTCTGCCTTTGACCACGCAGGTGTCACGTGATAACAGACCTGGTACGTCCTGTAGGCAAGGTCCCATTTGTGCGACAACACAGACTGCAAACCGTCTTTCTTGTTGAGCGAAGGGCCAAAAGTGTGGAAAAGAGTTGAGAGCCCTTCGATCAACAAGAAAAGCGATCTGTAGTTTGTGTTATCAAACTTAAAATTTTAGTTATTTTTATAAACGTTTTAAAACAGCCGTCGGCATAGAAATGAAGCTTGACTCTTTCATGACCCTAAAGTATAAGTATAACATCACATCAAACTCTAAAACTTAAATTTTTTTAAAAAAAATCTAAAAGTTTGACGAAAGCTAGCAGAGGCGCCTCAAAGGATATACTAGCCTATCGGCAGGGGTTTCATTTCAGGCCGGACGCCGGGCGCATCGTCCGGTTGTTTGACAAAGCTCACACACGAAATAATTGTTTTTTTAAAATGTGGAAACCGTTGATTGTACTTTAATGAATGGGACTTCAATAGCGATGGTGACTCAGCCATTGGCCGATTCGATGAATGAATGATCTCTAGGTAGCAGCTCCCTAGAGATAATTATAGGATTTATAAATACACTCTATTTGGAGTCCGTTTTGCCTTTAAGAATCAACTAAAAAACGAAGTGAAAACTGACTTGTACTCATTTTAATTGCCAAATGCACTTTCGAGCTTCTCTGGAGATCTTCCTGATTAATCAATTCCGGCCCAGGAAATGCAGAATACTGCACTTCAGAGAGTCGAGTTTTAAAAAATTTCCTGGGAAGCATGCCCCCAAACCCCTCTAAAAGTTCGCGTTGTCATGTCCGCTTGCTGCACCACTGTATCCAGTACTTTCAAATCATTAACAAAATCTCTAATATATGTACCAACAGAAGAAATTTCGGAGGACAAGTTCATTCGTCAGTTTCTATTAAGGATATCTAATGATTTTTCAAGAATTAAATACGAATTCCCTATCGCCCTGTGACAACAAGATCCTTACTTCGTTACGACAGGTATATATGAATTTGAATATAAAATTAAGGTAGATCAAGTTGTGTTGTAAACATAAAGCTTTCAATCATAAAGAAAAAATATTAAAAAAACAGCAATTTATAGTTTTGATCTAAGTATTTCTGTCGTATTACCGGAACAGTACTAGTAATAGATTGTATCGACTTTTCTATGCAGACAGTCACGAACAAAAAATAAGACTTTGCGTGCCAAATAGACAAATTTTCAACGCGAACCGAAAAGCCTTGACTTTCGGGTAAATCGGATATACCTTCGGGTTAGTCGACTTCGCGCGAAACGGCTTCGCTAAATGACCTGTGGACAGGGGGGTGGAGACTTTTTTCTTTTACGTAACGTCATACTTCAAGGTCAAAACATTTCGTCTTGTTATGTTGTATTGACAACAAATATACGTTAAGTACTAAAGACTGATTTCCGGGTACGATAAAATTGAAACTTGTGACAAGATGTTTGCAATAGACTCACTATAGCAAGATTATTGATAATACAATTGAAAACATGAACAAAAGATGCTCTCCCCCCTGGCCCCGTTCAGTCGAGCTTCTTTCTTTCGATCACTTTCAGTTGTGCGGGGTGCGCCATGGCTTGACATCAGGGGCCGACATGTTTGAATCTGGGGTTCCCACCGAACACACAGGGGCTGATAAAGTAGATATCGCTACAAGAAGTGGTAAGGCAGTAGAATTCCCAGTTTTACTTCCATATTTTGTTTTATTAGGACTCCATGACCGATCCACATCGACTACAGGTATCGATGTTAAGATTTCGTTGTTCACTCTCGTGCTATCTGTCGAAAGACTTCGCGGAATCTTGCCTGTGTGAACTTCTCAGTACAACTGTACTGAGACAAAAAAGGAGTTCGACTAGAGTTTACTATATGGGAATGATTATGAATAAAATTCAGGTTTTGGACGATTTCGTTGAGAATTGAATTAATTTGACATTCAACATCTTCGCTGCCCCACTGTCAAGTGAGGAAACAACGTGCTTGGTCGCGAATTTTAAAAAAGTTGGCATTTCTAACTAAACTTTTAAACCCTACTGCATTAGTTCGGTTTCATTAAAATAGAATAGGTTTTGTTAAACTTGGCAATAAAGCGAAATACTGTCTTGTTTTGCAAATGTTTCAAATGCTGTTGAATATCTCTTAGTTTTTGTCAGTTCGTATCTATTGTTTGATTTGAAAATATAGTCTATGTTGTTCATAACTATTTGATATATAGTGATTGTAAGTCGTGAATACAAACGAACTAATTGGCCACCATTGTCATGTGTAGTTCTCGCTGTTCTTTGACCTCGACATCTGTCATGAAATTATTTGACAGGCTGTAAGCAGTGAGTGAGTCAATAAGCAGCAAGGAATACAAAAAACACTTTTTAAAAGGTGCAGCACTCTATTCACCCAGAGCTACTGCATCTGTCAGAGCCTTTTTTGAGGAAGTACTCCAAGATCCAAACTTTATTTAAGAAATTGAAGTATTCATCTAGTTGATTGCATGAGTACAGTTTAAATCAAATGCTAGACATAGATTTCATTAACATTGGCCTTAAAATTTAATTCATATCTCATAAACTTCATCAGGTCGAATATGATCTGTCAAGCATTCCATGAGACAGATCAGATGACCGGCCAGCAAGAATCGCTTTCTACCTGATAAAGTTTGTGAGATACGAGCAAAACATTGTCAGTTAGTTAATGAAATCTATGTCTAGCATTTGACTTAAACTGTACTCAAGTTGAAGTGCAGTTTCCCCAAAACAGGAAAAACACGTACAGTTTCTTATAAAATTGCCTATAAATAAAAACTCTGAAAGGGAAGCTTTCAAAATTCAAGGAACCAAATGCAATTTGACTATTATTACCCTGTTAGCAGACATTTTGTACCAAAATCATCGAAGTGTCCCAAAAATTTTGTCCAGGATTGTATTGTTTGGTGTGATAGTCTGTTTAATAACCAGGGTGTGAGTGGGTCCTTGAAAACCTGGATAGTCTTAGAAAAATGGAAAGTCAAAATCCAGGTCTGGAAAACCATGTCCCACATTTGTATAGTTGGCCACTAATATAGTTTGTGAAGCTCAGTTTAAAGAGTTGGTTTGCATTACAGTAAAAATTGTAGAAAATGAATAGTGTTTTGCTTATTTGTTTTGTTTGACTTTTAACTTTTTTCAGGTCCTTGATTTTTGTTCGTTTAGTCTTTCAAAGTCCTGGAAATTGTGTGAAAAGTGTATGCACCCTGGCTAACTACTGTTATCCCCATTTTACTGTGTGAAAATTACATGGTTTTGCAAATGACCTCGTTTGGATGTCATCTAGTGGGTGTCTTGCATATTTTCAATATATCACAAATTATTACATTTTCAATCTCGAATATTGCGATTCGTGCGTTCTGATTGGTTCACTCAATCTCGGTTATCAGCTCATATGGAAACTGATTGTGAAACTGTGTTTGCAAAGCCAAAAAATAGGTTCTGAATAAAATTTAGCTGTTATTTTTAAGTATGGAAAAGTTTAGAAAACTAATTAAATTTAATAAAACAATTATTCCATTCGCGCTTGTTGGATATGAGATGATTTATAGCCAACTCGGCGCTACGCGCCTCATCGGCTATTTACCATCTCATATCCAACGCGCGCTCTTGGAATAATTGTTAAATAGTATTGATGTCATCTGATTATTGTATATCGATTAGCAATTCAGAAAACAAATTGAAATTATTTTCCAAGAATGAGATTAGATGCCAATCAACCCACCAATAAAATTGTACCTTCCCTTTTAACACATGAACAATAGTTTTCTTCATTCTTTTATTACTTATGCTAATTAAGTTTTTTACTCACTTTTATTCGCTAGTATTTTATCTTCTTATCATTCTGATGAAGCCTTCCACAAGTGAAGGCAAAACGTCAATGCATTTTAAAGTTTTAAAAATTTTTAATGCATGAAAAGCACAGAACTTTTTATAGATTTTATCTTTTTATCATGTCTTATCCATGCGAAGGCCTAAAGATTAGTATTAACACACCAATTGCTTGAGAAAAATCATTGATATTAGAAATTATCTTTGTTTTTTGTAAAAATGGCTTGAAAATGATAGTTGCCATAGCAACACCAGTTAACTTATTTAGGTTTGAGACCAACCATCTTCTTCCCTAATAAATTTAAGGGAAATTCACTAAATTTGGTTGCTTTATCTGCAGTTGTCTAAAAGTTATGAGTGATTGAATTTGGTGCGGGTTGTTTCCTCCCCCCAGTCTGAGAAGGGATAATGATTTTACAGGAAAATGTATGGGAAAAAACATGGAAATGAGGCTAGACAGGCATCAATACCAAGCTATCATACATTTCATCAGAAAACTGCCCAGTTTCATACATTCACATATCGTAAAGTTGCAGCAATTCTTTACAAAACTTTTTAGCTTTACTAATTTTAATGTCTTGTAGACTGTTTTTCCCAATAAATTTATTAAAAATATATATTTATGTCAAGCTAATGAGATAATGGTCTTTTGAAAAGCACTGAAGTGTCCTTGGTGTCAGTAGTTTTATTTAATCATCATCATCAAAATAGTAGTAAATTGATGATTTATTACACTTCTATTGCACGGTTATCAATAACATTTTCAGTTGTGAATTACAAGAAAAATGTAAAATGATATTAGTTTACTGATCATGATATTAAAACAGTATTTAATCAAGTACTGTTGTTATGAAACTGTACAACTTTATGCTTCACACTCATAGTTAAAACTGATTTAAAACTGCTGCCTCTTTGTATAGAATTAAGTCACCCTGACTCCGTTTGGGAAAAATATTAGTTCACAATCATTTTATGGTTGTACTTAGCTGTTCAGATTTAATGGCTGTGATGTAAAGCACCTCAATTATGCATCTTTTGATAATAGAATATTAAACTGTTCACAAAGGCTTCCAAGTAAAAAGCTTGGTTGGATTTATTTTGAAGTGCCAGACTGACTCTGACTGTTTTGATTTGTCTCCACGTTCTTATTCTCAGAAGTAATTCAGTCTGTAAGATCAATTTATCTTCAGTAGCAATGACTTAGGACAATAAATAGTTGTTATAAATTTGTTACATGTGTTGTTTGAGGAATGTGGTAAAACTTTTAAAATTACCAATTAAAAAAATTGCAAAATTTTTCAAAACTTATTTTTTTAGAAAATGCAGAAGTTCCTGCAAAGGAAGATGGTACAGGAGAAGAAAATCATAATCTTCAAGAATCTGACCAGCGAGAGATTACTGACCAATCAGGGCTTGATTTACACCATGTCACTAGAGAGGCTCTTCCTTGTGATACAATTAACAAGGTTTTGGATTCAAAGGAATCTTCAGAACTGTCTAGTATTAGCACAGGGAACCCAGATACATTGCATTTGAGTGGTATAACGGATTGTGCCCCTGAGACAGATTGTGAACAAAGTGAATCAGAAAAAGCTCATGTGCAGCATGAGGAAATTGAGTCTGCCAGCTCACAGAGCCAGCACCTTGGTGAGTTACAAGTTACATAACAGCTGTCTTTGCTACATAGATAATAATTGTTACTGTTGTTTCACCATGATTTTTTAGGTTTTTATCACAAGGTTCATGGTTGGTTTGCTTGTAATTATTTTGTCATAACTATATTACCATAGTATTTTAACAAAACGTTTTGGAAATTTGGTGTATCAAATACTTAGTTCGATATTTACATCAAAGAGATGCTGAAATATAGAGCATATCAGCCTTCCATATCAATCACACATGGTGATATCAAAAGCAGCCATAGCCAATCAGAATGCATGATTTCCATATCACCATGTGTGATTGATATGAAACTTTTCCCACCATTGTAATAACTTGTTAATCTACTTCATTGATGAGACAACTACTTCTGAGACTTGCATTATAATAAGAGCAAGTTTATACCCAGTTTTGCATTGCCACTTTGCATAGTTTCACCCAACTGAGTGCAGAAGTAAATAATTCATCCATTTTTCAAAAAAATAAAATAAAATCACTTAACCTCTATAAATTTTTGCAGGTGGTACAGATGTTGAAGTTGTGCTTCTCAGTCCTGCAGTGGAGAAATGCAGCGAGTCCTCAACTAAATTGGTTGCCAAACACATCCAAACGGACTCGAAGAGCCCGTCTGTCTTTGACAGTTCTGGTCTTAAAATACAAATTTTTCCTCAAAACATCTCTTTGGTCTCTAGCAGCCAAATATTGTCAACAGACATGACAGCTTTTTCCACTCAAGTTCCTGCCATCTTGACTGAGGGTGATGTGGAGGAAAGTGATGGCCAAGGTGGACAGTTTGCGGCTGCAGTACCCACTAGTTCTGTGATCTTCACAGGTAATACAAGCTTAGGACCTCATCTTACAAGCCCAAGTGATACCGTTGCAATTGTCACTCCAGATAGTAACACTACAGACACACTCTCAGTGATTGCACAGTCAAACCAACTAGAAGTACAGAATGTGACCAGTGAGCAATTGACAGTGGTACCATCAGGGGAGTATAATCATGGCATAATCCTTGCTGATCAGCAGTCAGTGTTGCTGGGTAGTATTATGGTGCCAGAAGGAGTCGTTAATGAGTCTGCAGTACAAATCAGTTTGCCTGGCTCACATGCTATTGCAACATCAGTACATCAAGTTTCTGAGGTAATTTGTTGGATTTCAAGGATTTCTTTGCTATAAAAAATCTTGATGATGGTTATTTTTTGTTTCGTCTGTTATACCTAAGATAGTTTCAGAACTTTATCAACTTAGGTCGTGTTCAGTGGCTGAGTAGTTAGTGTGACTCTTAATCCTAGGATTGCAAGTTCCAGCCCCAGTCAGCCCACTGTACATTGTTTTCTTGAGCAAGACACTTAATTTGACTTGTTCCTGTAAACTCAGCTGTATAAATGAGTTCCAGCTTCCACTGGGGGCTAACCTAGAAAGGATTAGGGTCCTGTCTAGAGGGAGTCAAAGACTCATTTACTTGACACTACAGAAACTGGAGATGAGCACCCAACTGCCTGATTGGCTGATTGGCTTTAGTTTTTTTTTTATTCGTTTAGGAAGCTGGGGTGCAAGCTTCATGTAGTGGTGGTGAAGATCAGAAGCTGCACCTTTGTCCTCAGCCAGACTGCGACAAGGTGTGCTCCAAGGCGTACAAGATGAAGTTGCATCTTCTTTCGCATACAGGAGAGAGACCCTATAAGGTAAATTACATTTTAGTTGTATTTATTTATTAAATAGTATTTCTGAAAGTTCTGTTTGTAAAGAACTATCATTTAGAAAATAATGTGGAATTATCTTTTTAGTGTCCTCATGAAGGTTGTGAGTGGGCTTTCACAACTGCATACAAGCTAAAGAGGCACGTGCGAGGGCACACAGGAGAAAGGCCTTATATTGTAAGTTGTAAATGTTTCTAGTCCTTTTGAACTGCATACCTACAACCCAAAGATGGGTTTTAAGATTTTATGTTTTCAAAATTATTCAAGCTGTTGTAGAGGTTAGAATGGGGGCTGTTTTGTAGACTTTATACCAAGAGCTATCTCAGAGGTTTGGATGGGGCCTAGTTTGGGGCAGGGGCTGCTGACTGTGTAGAATATATACCTAGAGTCTTACCTGGGAGGTTGGGATTGGCGCTGTTGTCTCAAGTACAACCAACAACCAACCATTAGCTATCTTGAAGGTTGGAATGGTGGCTAGTGTGGGGTTTTGGGCATGCAGGGACTGTTGTGTATATATACCAAGAACTATCTCAGAGGTTAGGACAGGATCTGTTGTATAGAAAACATACGTAGAGCTATCTCAGAGGTTAGAATGGGGGCTGTTGTCTAGATTTCACACTAAAAACTATTATTGTAGTGTTGGATGCAAGCTAGTGTGGGAGTTGGAACAGGGGCTGTTATGTAGAATAAAAATTATATATCAAGAGCTTTATCAGAGGTTGGGATGGGGGCAGTTGTCTAGAGTGTATACCAACAACTATTGTATAGTGTTGGATGTGGGTTGGAGTGGTGGTTGGAACTGGGGCAGTTGTGTAGAATGTATACCAAGAACTATTGTAGAGGTTGAGTGTACACAAAGAACTATGGTAGAGTGTGGATGGGAGGTTGGAACAGCTAGGACTGAACAATTTTATTTCACTCACAAAACTGATTTTATTTTTATACCATGCATTGTTATTAGAAATTTAGTTAAAGATTTTTTTGAAAAAGCATGGTTTATTTCATATTTGAAAATTTTTTTTGATAAAATCATTTTTTGTTTTGTTGTTGTCAAGACTTCTTTTCTGCATTAAGACACATTTTCTTCTGTTTTCTTTGGCGTTCTTTTCATATGCCTTTTAGTTCTGTTCAGTGTTAATGATAAATCTCTCTGGATTTGATCATTCTCCCCTAACTTTCTCTAGAGCCTCCTGCAGGTTTAAGTGTTATTTTATTTTCCAAGTTGTTGCCTTATTTAACAAAAATTATTCAAATATCTCTTTTTGATGACAGTGCACTCAGGAGGACTGCAACAAACGATTCACGACTGCATACAATCTCAAAACTCACCTGCGAGCACATTCTAGGAGCAATACTATGGTGTGTAGCTATGAAGGGTGTGAAAAAACATTTCCCTCAGCTCATAAGCTGCGAGTACATGAGCGGAAACATGAACTTGAGCAGAACCCGTACCGCTGTGAGGTTGAGGGGTGTGGCAAGGAGTTTACAGTACTGGGAACGCTTACCTCGCACATCAAAAGCCATAGTAGTGAGCGACCTCATGCTTGTCCCGTTGAAGGATGCGAAAAGCGATTTACAAAAGCTTCAAAATTGAAGTTACATGTGAGAACCCACACGGGAGAAAGGCCGTTTGCTTGTTCGATTGAGGTCAGTGATTTCCTAAACACTTTTTTCGTCAGGTGAATTAACATTCAGGGCCTAGGAAAGTTCCGGAAGAACAAAAATTCAGTTTCCTGGCCAGGAAAACCTGGAAAGTTAATAAAAGGCCTAGAAAGTCCTGGAAAACTGATAGTTTGTTTTCATGTGCAGAGAAAAATGAATCTTACTTTTCTTCATAGTTTTAGTTTTTAAAATCGAATGAATTGTTTTTTCTTGCAGCATTGCAACTGGTCTTTTACCAGTGCGTACAAGTTAAAGAGACATATGCGTAAACATACTGGAGAACGACCATTTGTGTGCAAATTTGCGGGCTGCGGAAAGTCGTTTACAAGGTCCAGTCATCTGAAGACACACACCTTAGTCCACACAGGGGAAAAACCTTACAACTGCCCGGTTGAAGGTGATAATGATGGTCCTGATAAATGTCATTTAGGTTTAACTCTTTAAGCTACAGTCAGTTTAGCATCATCTAATTTCTCCTTCCAGGGCTCAACACTTATGTTAGCTAACTAGACACAGAGCAACTTAGAAATTCAGTGTGGCTAGCACAGCAAGTTTTGGATTTTCACTAGCCACTTGAATAGCAAACAAAGTAAAATTGACCAAATTGAATAGTTAGTTTCGAGTCTTACCTCACATAACTTAGGGAAATTAAGAAATTATAGAAAGTACTGGAAATGAAAAGCTAAAATCCTCCCTTCTGACTGGTACCAGGAAAAACAATGGTTCTTGTTGAAAGAACTTAGTAATACACCAAATGGCATAGTTGTGGTTGAAAGGGTCAAAAAAACATTTATCTAACAGTCTGCGAGCGCCTAACACAAGTCAACTTCCATTCTGAGTACCCTCTTCATCCTCCTCCCATAGCAAAAATGGAGGAGATGTTGTTCAACTTTCCCCATTCTTGTGTAGGGATCAAGCTAATCAAGTCTCTAGTCATATGGCCTATAGCACTTATTTCCATCTTCTACTTCTGATTGATTTGAAAATCATGACTTTGGCTTGACTTAATCCATTTTGTCCAAGGGGTTACTGTGTGTGAGGGGCTTACTCTGTCTTGAACAACGTTCTTTACTTCTCCTAACGTTTTGCCAGTTTTCCTCAGGCCCAATGTTAGCCCTCTGCACCAGGTGTTTTTAAGTCTTCCACGCTTTCGTTTTCCTTGCGAGTTTCACTCTAGAGCTTGCTTCGTGATGTTGGAGTTCATTCTCCTCAGCGTATGACCTATCCAATTCCATCTGCGTTTTCTGTGTCTATTTCCCTGAATTGTTGTTTGGACCTCTTCCATAGATCTGTGTTGCTGCATGATGAAATCTGGCCCCCTTATCCCCAGGATGTTTCTCAGGCACCTGTTTACAAAGACCTGGACTACTTTCATTGATGATGTTGTTTCTCTCCAATTTTCAGATCAATAAAGAAGAACTGACTTCACGTTGGTATTAAATAATCCGTGTTTAGTGCTCGTTCTTAGGGCTTTTCTCCTCCACACTGGTCTTAGCATGGCAATCGCTTGCTAAGCCTTCCTTTTCCTTGCATTGATGGCTTCGTCTGTACTCCCTGATGTACTGACTGCAGATCCCAAGTAGACATAATCTTGCATTTCTTCTACTTCATCGTGTTCGTTACTGTCTCTTGTTTTCTGGGCATTGATGTTATAGTATTGCTGGTAGAGTCTTGCAGGCGATGAGATAGGGTGCAGATGTCATCGGCGAAGTCAAGGTTTTCTAAACGTGATGTCAGTGTCCACTGTGTGCCAGTTGGGCTATTTTACGCAGTTCTGCTGACCCAGTCTATCACAAGAAGAAACAAAGGTGAAGAAACTAGATAACCACGGTTACGGTCACGGTTCGTCAATGGATTACTTCATATGTGAATCCATCATGCAGTTGTTGAGTGATGGATATAAATTTGAATGGAATTCCATAGCATCCAAAGATTTTCCAAAGCACTTAATGGTCTGCACTGTCTAACACCTTTTGGAAGTCTAAAAATTTTAGGTATAGTGGTGTCTGCCATTCTATTGTCAGTTCGTTAATTATCCTTAAGGTGGCTATCTGGTGAATACAGGAACGCTCTTGTCTGAAGCCTGCTTGTTTATCTCTAATCCGTTTGTCCACTTCGTTCTTTATCTTCGCCAGTATGGTGCTGCACAATACTTTGCTAGGGATCGGTAACAGCCTAATTCCTCTGCAGTTAGTTCAACGAGAAGTTTTTTCCATTTCGTTAGTATCACAAGGAGTCCTTTGTGACAGTCTTCTGGTATGCATTCCTCATTCAATATCCTGTTCAGTAATTGGTGTTGTTGGGATACCGATACGCTATTCATGAACTTAACGGCTTCTTGAGCTATGTCGTCAATTCCGGCAGCCTTCCCATTTTGAGTTGTCTTATTGCAGTAATAACTTCTACTTCGATAATTTCTCCAACTTCGATGTTCGAAGTTGGGACGATCTGTTGGAGTGGGTCAATTTAATACCTGCTGGAAGTGTCCTTTACATCTTCCAAGTTGGTCTTCTAGCTTGGTGAGAGTCATACCATTCTTGTGTTATGCAGAAGTGTTGTATTTTGATAGTTTGCCTCCTAGTTATCTTGTGATGTTAGAGAAGGATTTAATATCCCCTTTTCCACATACATTTTCTGCTTGTTGTTCCAGCTGTTCAACGTAGTCTCTCTTGTCCTGTTTTCATTTCTTTTTTTTGTTTCGCGGACCGTTATGTTGCGTGCCTATTTTGCTGCTTCCCACTTCTGAAAGCCATTGTTTTGTTTTGTTGGATAAATCTTAACATGTGTTGGTCTTCGCGTCTCTAGTTTGCTCCCGCTAAATATGTTTTGATGTGATAATCGAAGGTCCTTCACAATGTATAGATCTTTGAACCTCCCTATATTTTTAAAAAATTCCTCCTCTTTGCCTCTGTTCTTTTCTGTGTTAAGAGTTTTTAACTTTATCTTTGCAACAAGTAGACGGTGATCTGAAGATATATCAGTTCCTCTCTTTGTTCTTACGTCTTGGAGAGATGACCTCCATCTTCGGGCAATAGCAATATGATTTATTTGGTTTTCAGTATCTCATGTTGGTGACACCCAAGCTGTTTTATAGCAGGTCTTGTGCGGAAAGCAAGCTCCTCCGATGACCAGGCTGTTTATGACACAAAAATCAGCAAACAGATGCCTTTTTCATTCATGGTTCCCATTCTGTGGGGTCCCACTTCTTTTTCTCTTCCCATTCTCTCTGATCCAACTTTGGCATTCAAATCGCCCATATTCAAAAGGATGTCACTCTTCGGCACAGTGTTAACCCTGTCTGCCTTGTTTGTCAGGGCATATACTTGAATGATGGTAGTTTTTTGGCTGGAACTTGGTCTCAAGTCTTGCTAAGGTTAACCTAAGTGACACGGGATTCCGTTCCAGTAGAGCTCTTGTTGCTGTTACGGTAAGCATAAATCCCATACCCTTACCACGTGAGTCATCTTCGCTTGGGTTTGGTTGCCCGAATAAACGATGGTGTTTCCGGACGATAAAGTGGTCATTCCTGATGTACTCCATCTGACTTCGCTTATTACCAGAATTTCGATATTATATCGGTCCATCTCCTTTGCACTTTGTTGGCATATCCCGCTTTGGTATACATTCTTACATTCCACATTTCTGTTCTGGTGGAATATTTGGCTGAGAACAACTTTATTGGCTCTCGTGTCATACGTTGCCCTCGTTGTTTGGTTTGGATGTTTTCCTCCTCTAGCCTGAGACAAATAAGAGGGCCTGCTACTGTGATTGTTTCCGTAACCGCATTTATTCACTGGTGGGTTCTTCACCGTAGCCCCGTCTGCCGACTTATTACGTTACCAGGTTCCACGGCGAGGACGTGGAGTTGGACTTTGGAGCCCTTGGCAGTCATGAAGTCGTCAGTTAGTCAATATTTTGTTGTGTTATGTTTGTTATCAATTATTTATGTTATTTCGCGAATTTAGGTTGCGGTAAAGCGTTTACGGCAGGCAGCAGTCTTAACGTCCATATGAGGAAACACACTGGTGAGAAACCATTCAAATGTGAAGCAGACGGCTGCAGTAAGGCTTACACGACAGCTGCCAATCTCAGAGCTCATCAGAAGCGTCACGTGAACCACAAGAAGTCCTTTGACGAAGAAGGTTCGTTTTGATTAAATTATAACTATAACTACTTTTGCATTTCCGTAGTCCCTTACACAAATTGAAGTAAAATATCGATTTGGAGATTGTTCTAGTTCCTTGTGAAATTGCTTCTACCTATGGACTTTAGCTAGATGCAGGCTTTCTGGCGGCCATATATTCCTAAAATACCCTATTTAATTTTGCGATTAAAACACGCGCAATAGGTACTATCAGCCCTGTAGTTTGCTTTTTTTTGTTTATACTGAGACCATTTGAAATGCAATGTTTTGTTTCCAGGGTCAGAGACGGGTTCCTCTCAGATCGAGTTTGTAGACATGCATCCAATGAGTAGCACGAGAACAACCCACTCCTCAGGTGGAATGGCAGAGGTCGCCTACACTTCGATTCACTCGTTCTCGTCAGATGATTTCCATCCAGAAGATGCGACCTACGTGACTTCTCTGTCTGCAGTTGGCGGCCACTTACTCACCAGCAACATCGTAACTTCGTCCTCCAGTCAGCTCACCTTCTCTAGCATTGACCATCCTGACACACATTTAGGTGCGGAATGTGTCGATGAAGATCAAGACCGTCATAACTCAGAGGAAACGGGCACTGAATCGGTCCACATGAGTAATTTTCAGTCTGCCGTTGAAAATCACGAGCAGCTGGAGAGTATTGATGATGCAACCCAGGTATGTGTTATAATAGTAATAATATGAAGTGTCAAATCATGTAAGGAAAGACTCTCCTGTTTCTTGTAGTTTATTTTCATGGTTCGCTTTTGAATACCCTCAGTTTCTGTTTCAATTTTAGCGTCAATTGACATGGTTCAACTTTTGAGTAAGATTTACCTCCAGTTTCTGCTTCAACTTTGCTCCATTCTTAGGTTTGGCTGATCTTTGCTAGCTTTTGAAATGATGCGAAAAGATGAGAGTTTTTTCATGGAGTTACTTTGATGTATCAGTCTCGAAAACTGTTTATAAAATTTGTTTTGTTCGACCGTGATATAAGTTACTGCACCTCTCAATGGAAAGCTCTATAAAGTCGCGCAAAATGGAAAACGTTCAAGAACTTTCCTTTCGAGTAATGAAATGACCATTCCGAAACGCATTGCGAACCTTCCACCGCTAAAAGAAACTCGGGAAAAGAAACAGTTGATAAAACATTTTCTTGCACCAACAACACTGTGTATGTTACCGAGAGAACGTAAAAGAAGCAGACTTGCTAAACGTTTGAGGAAAAGGACAATATCTTTTGGTCGCAAAACATGTTTCGTTCGTGTATCTGAGCATCTTCAGTTGTAACTGGGACTAAATTTACATACACTGTTAATAAAGAGTAGCTGCGGTAATTAACTAAGGCAAGTACAATTATGGTTCAACAAAATATGTAAATTTAGTCCCACCTACAATTGAAGATGTTCAGAGACATAAACAAAACATGTTTTGTAGATCAAGAATGTTGTCCTTTTCCTCAACTGCGTGTGTTAAAGTTGAGATTTACAGATTCTCATTATGCGTTTTTATGGGCAAATTTTAGGCGTTTCTGCGCTAGGAATTATGGGTAAATGTGCAGGTCGTCATCATGTGGGTAATCGTGGATTGAACATTTCAGGTTGATGTAGCTGAGTTCATCGTCCAGTCAGATGATGGTAGGCCAGGAGTGCTCCAGCAATCACCCTCTGCTATCGTCGAACATGATATTCAATGTGCCAGTGCAGACCCCTCAAAGCATGGCGTGTTTGACTTTCCAATAGTCAGTGTGTTGGGGCATTTGACAACTGTTAGCGCTAACAAACAAGGCCCTGACCATCATACTGGAAGGAAGCGAAAGAGAAAAAATAGCGGGAGCTCTCGGAGGAGAAGTCTGGATTTTAGGTCAACAGTCCATCCCGAAGACCAGTTTGCTCCACCTACAGTTATACTTCAGGTTTGTTTTCACTAGCCACCGAGGGACTCGGTTTTTGTATTTCTAGGCCGGAGCTCTAGAAGTGCAAATATGAAATCGGGTGGGCCTCTTAGAAGACAGGGTTGGCCTTTTTGAACAGATAGGTTTTATTTTGAAGACCTTGAGGTAGGGGGATGTTCGGAGATCTTAAAAAGTCCTAAGAAATAGCTCTTATAGCAGCAGACTACAAGATTGTGTAGCTGTTTCAATATATACGTTATTCCTTAAAGATTTTGACAAAAACCAAAACCCAGTAACATATAAAGTTGCTTCAGTTTCATTCACTGTGCAAAATTTAAACATATATTTTTTCTGTCGTTTAGAGGTTGTTTTTTCTGTTTATATTCAAGTACTAGCGATCCTTATAATAGTTTGGGCTTTCCAGTTTGTAAGTTGACTTTTCGGTAGCCTCAAGATTCTTAACAAAATTTATAGTTAAAGGTCCTAAAACTTCAAACGAATTCATCCTACGAATCCAGGTGGGCCGTTTTATAAGGCAGGGGGCTTGATGGAAGGCAGGGTTTCTTGGGCTGGATAGCTGGTTATGAAGTTGTTAAGACTTTAGTTGATTTTGTTTTAATTTTTCAGGACGAAATTCTAAAGTCTGGCTCTTCAGACGTCGAGGGCGAGAATGAGGGGACAGCCAGCCACACCCAAAGGTCTCCCGAAGTACCCCTGACACCAACCTCTCGACAGTCTCTCAGCCGTATAAACCTTGTGCACGACTCTTTACAAGTACACATGTCGCAAACTTTGGACCAAGAATTACCATCCCACGAAACAGATATGGGGATCGACACAGAGGTACCCTCTGTTCACCCCATAGCAGCATCGGATATCTCGTTTAACTCGCATTTATCAGCAATTCACGAAGGTGGACGGATCAACAAAGATAGTCTATCTTCATTCATGGACACTAACAGTTCTTCTCCAGAACAGGAGGACGCTAATGGTGACACGTATCACGAAAGCACCATCAATCTACAAGATTTACACTAAGTCCCCCTGTCGCTAATGGTGACACGTATCATGAAAGCACCATCAATCTATAAGGATTTACACTAAGTCCCCCTGTCGCTAATGGTGACATGTATCATGAAAGCACCATCAATCTACAAGATTTAGACTAAGTCCCCCTGCTGCTAATGGTGACACGTATCACGAAAGCACCATCAATCTACAAGATTTACACTAAGTCCCCCTGTCGCTAATGGTGACACGTATCA
>JAOBAT010077862.1:0-21684 GCA_026413305.1 Hydrozoanthus tunicans | reverse complement strand
GCTAATGGTGACACGTATCACGAAAGCACCATCAATCTACAAGATTTACACTAAGTCCCCCTGTTGCTAATGGTGACACATATGAAAGCACCATCAATCTACAAGATTTACACTAAGTCCCTCTGTCGCTAATGGTGACACCTATCACGAAAGCACCATCAATCTACAAGATTTACACTAAGTCCTCCTGTTGCTAATGGTGACACGTATCACGAAAGCACCATCAATCTACAAAATTTACACTAAGTCCTGTCGCTAATGGTGACACGTATAATGAAAGCATCATCAATCTAAAAGATTTACACTAAGTCCCCCTGTCGCTAATGGTGACACGTATCATGAAAGCACCATCATCTACAAGATTTATGCTAATTTATGCGAATAGCAAAAGTTAACGAATTAAAAACAGACCACATTTGTCGGGTCCTGAGTAATTGTACAAGCATGTTCACAAACTAAAAAAGACGCTATATAAGGAAACGATGTACGACCTTTTCGACTGTGTTCAGTTTCGTACAGAGCTATTATTTCATAATCGGTTCTTGCTTTCTTCTCTGTATCACCTTGTTGACTTACCGGTTTTTGGTAATCAAACATGTTTCAATCATAAGACTTATAATTTTTCCGAAATTAATGAACGATTTCAAGAAGTATCGTAGGTCAAGCAAGCGTGCAGCCTTCAATAGTGGGAAATAGCTGAACCTCAAATGTAGTAAGACATAGCAAAGAAACGTCGCTTGAACCTCAAGCATGGTGATTTTGCGAACGTTGATTAAAATGTTTGCAATTGCGATCTACCTTCATGCTCTTGGAAATGTGTAGATCAAACAGCTTAAAACTTTTGGCTTTTTTGCCCAATGAAATTAAGTTATGTGATTAAAATATAAGTTTTGCAGTCGGACTTACAAAACTACGTGATTATAAAATTACAATATGTTCTTAATGACTATAATTTTCCGATAAACACAAACCAGTTTTTGTGTAAAAGATGGTTGCTTGTACATGTCAGTAAAAAATACCATTTGCGGACTACAGTATTGAAAAATAGAAAAAATTGTGATCAGTTTTAGAACTAGTTTCTAATGAAGAGGTTCTTCAAACAGGCCGTGTTGCAGAGACGGATGTTTTAAAGTTGACCTTTCAGCTCGTGATCCAAACCTTTTTTCGTGTATTTTCCCAAAAATCCCGCGTTTCCAACAGAGTATGAGTACACGGAAAACATCTTCAATTTGTTGCCAGTACAGTGCCAGGACTGCACATGTTCTCGTGAAGAGGGGAGGATTGGGGGGGGGGAGTTGGGGGTCCGAAACTTTTGAAAATTTACCCTGGGTACCCCCAGAGCATGTAGTCATTCCAGCAGATTCAAGCTCATACAAACATTTTGCTGCTTGGGGTTTGCCTGTTACTTTATTGTCTTTTCGACACAGGTTACACGAAGACTCCCAAAACGTGCTGTACAGATATCTTAACCACTAATTATTTTCGGGGAAACTACGTTTTCTATTGGACTAGATATTCTCTCGAAGAACAATAAACTATCGATTACAACGAAATCACTGAATATTTCTATGTCCGACTACAAAAAACGGTAAATGGCAATATGCCTGACCGCCTTGCACCTTCGTGCAAAATACAGTGTAGTTGTCACGCTGTTCAGTGTAGTCGTCACGCTGTTACATAGTGTTATCACGCTTAACTCGATAGCTTTTCCAAAAATAAACAAAGAAAATGCCATTTTGAACGAGTTAACAAAAAATGCTTATATATCTTTTTATCTCTTTCAGTAACGTAGTTTCGTCTTAATTGCTTGCAAGTTGACTTTTTAAACCTTAAGTCTCGGTCAGTTATCAACACGTAAATTCTCCTTACGTCACATGAAAGGTGATGAGGAAATGAAAACAAAGCTAATTACTGCCGATTAAAAGTTAAGTTCTCCCAAAGTTAGTCAATATAAAGTATGAGCTGTAATTGGGAGAATTTTGCAAATACAACTGGGACTGAAAGGGTTAGATACACTGAATGACAATACATTTTTGTGAACGTTTTTTCTCATTCCAAACAAAAAAAACTTGCAAAAGCCTTGCTGATTGGACAACCCTCTATGCGTACTTCTTAGTCTCTGCGCTATTCAGATTATTCTTAAGAGTATTTTTTTAAACACTTTACCTTCTCTGTTTGTGTGCTGACAAATTGGAAACAGATTTACTTGTAAAAGCTTTCTGTCGCACTCAAAATGATTAAATGATTTGAACTCTTATGCATAGTATACTCCAACATTCTAGATTATAAAAATAGCAAGTCTTTCGTGATTTTACAGAATACTAATTAATTTGGAAACAGTGTTTCCAAGAATTTACAACAGTAACTGGATTTGTGCTCTTCAGTCTTTGATTACACATTTCGCTTTTTTCCCCTATTAATAAGAATTTTTTACAACGAAGAAACTGTTCAATAAACTTTCTTATATTTACGGCTCAATGAAAGATTTTTTGTAGCCCGCCCAGTTTGCGACTTTTCGCATTAATCATCGTTTAAAGTGCCTAGGAAGTGAAAATCTCATTGATTCAGTTGAAAGACCTTACCAAATAGAAACAGTGTTGGAAAACTTTTGTCAAAATCTTGCTGACGATGCATAACCTTTGGATGTGTTTAAGCCAAAGTTCGACTGCTGATAAATCACTAGGTAGATAGATCATCAGTCCAAATTTGGGTCAGATTTATTCTAATTATGGACTAGCAGCAGGTTTCAATAAAATGCAAACTTTTCCTGAACCACTGGCACTAGGGACGTCATCAGTTGAAAACATTAGATGTTAATACCTCGAGAACCATAAAAGATTTTGACAAAAACTTTTGACCGCTATTCCTCATTTAATAAGGTCTTTGCACTGAGGTATGATAATTTTTCCAACTTCACACGCACTTTAATTGTCGTGTCCTTTTGGTTCCGTTCAGGGTTGGGTTGTTCGAAAGCTAAGCCAAAATTTAAACAGTAATTTTTTTCTCTCAGGAAAGGTTTACGGTTCTTATGAAACACAGTTAAGATTTTCTACAGAAAAAGCTTACCATTCCAAAACAGCACAAATCAGTCTGTAAAGATGAAAGCAAGAACGTAGGTTTAATATTTGGCCCTTGGTTAGTGTGCTTATCAGCCTTTGAACAACTGGGCCCAGAAGTTTACTTGGGGCATCTAACGGTCTTGATTTTTTTGAACTTCCTCTTCCACCTTACGATAATTGTAGCAAAAATCTTCTTTCCCCTTCGTTTCCCCATTATCAAGTAGTGTCGTCTTGAGGGCGCCGGCAATGTTTTACAATCATTTAAATTTCTCTTTGGCACCCGAATTCGAAGGAACCCTTTCTTGTTTTGCGAGAGACGTCCTTTGTATGTTTTGACAATTTGAAGTTTGACGATTAGTTGATTACTGCCTTTTCCAGCCTTTTTCTCAAGTATTCTTCCTCTCAGAGCTAGAAAAAAAAATCGAAATCGTTTTTAAAACTGAATTAGAAGTTAGTCAAGATATATGCTTTCGGGCCTTTGAGCATGTACACTATGGGAAGGGAGTTACATAAATACACCACTTTTTTTAGTTAAGACCAAGATAAACTGATAGTAGATAAACAGGGATTGCTTATAGACCATGGCATAGAAATATACTCAGTTTATCGGGAAAACGAGTCCAGATTCACTCTCAGCGAATTAATAATAGTAAAGCTACAAAATCTCATAAAGACTGGTGCGGCTGGCTAGAGATGTATATCCATCGCTATTCACCTCCCCTTCGGAGATAGTTCACCTCCCCTTCGGGGATAGTTGTTAAACAACATACGTTTTTCATTTTTCCATAAGAGTGCTATAGAAAACATTGATTTGGCAAGTTTGAGAAACATAGTTACGAATGTTCTAAGATCGGTTTTAAGGCGTGAATACCTTCATGTAATCAAAAGGGCTCCGATCATTAAACTTTCGTGGCAAGGGCCCGGGCCTTATTTTTCGCATTCGGCCGAGAGAAGCCTAGGTTCTATTTACTTGACCTGGTTTTACGAACCAGTTTGTAAATCAGTTTGCGTTGCAAAAAAAGCGATGTGGCCGCGCATTTGTTGGAAAATATTGTTTCTGGTAAAATTTTAGCGATTATTGTAAGTATTTTGAGTCCTCGTACGCATACATTTGAAACTAGTACTTTTGAAATAAATTGGGAGTTCCGAGAATTTTTTCCTTTATGTTCATGCCTTTCTCCGTATCTGCGTAACGCTGACGTTAGTTTCTTTGTCGTTCGCCGCCAGACTAAATAAAAAACAATTTTGAAATAGTTATCTCAAATCGCATTTCATGCCTTGGCTAGAACCCTTCTTTGATTTCTCTTTACTTTGTAGCGCCATATTTAATCTTGGTTGCGAGACACTTTTTTATCTAGGCGTAATTTCTGTTTCATGTTTCTCAAACCAGCTTGGTAAACTGCATGACCAATGTTATTATGGCCATAAACTGAACGCGCTGGTCACATATTTTTTTAGCCCTTTTACTTATGTATATCACGCTGTATTTCCCAATATCGCGCACTCTCAGTCAGTGATGACCACACTTTTCTCTTACGTTATTGTGTATAACTTTATATAATTAAGTCGTGCTAGCAACGTCAGCTGCGAACAATCAACTTTTAACTGATCGATTAATTATCGAACGAGAAGTATTAAGCTTTGATCATACGGCCATAAATCTTTAGTGACAAGCACAAGAAACTCTGCAACTGAGCTTTTTCGTTTCTACTCCGCATATAATCTCTAGTTGTCTTGGAAAAGACTATTTGGTAATTAAAGTGTATTTAATTCTATCTTTATGAATCCCATGGGGTTACAGGGAGGTACTTTTGAGTTAAAATATCAAGCTGAGTTCTGGTGTTCTGGTATCAGTGAAGCAAACTTATTCTAATTATGAAAAAGTAAGGCATGTAGATGAGAGTCTCGCTCGTAGTATTGTATCTTGAAAATCCTTACATTTCTTCAACATTGATTAACTAGTCTGCGTGGGTGGCCGAAGAGAAAAGTTTCTGTAGTCGGCAGAATGAAAGCGACTTGGTCTTTTACCATAACAAAACAAGGATTACAGTTAAGACCAAGATACACAATCCTGTCTCAGATAACCTTTTGTACAGTGATATTGTATGTCTGCTAGCTGAAGAAACAGTTTACTCTAATAAAAACTATCATTTGTCTTTCGAAGTCCTATTTAACTTCGTTTTGACAAAAGACTGGACGGTTTTTAAAAGCTTAACCGCAAGATAAGCAGAGTTTTATCCGTTATTAAACTTCCCGCACATCTTAAAGAAGAAGCATGAAAAACAATATCTATAACTATGAAAAGCCACGAAGACAATTTTCAATGGCTAACGAAAAATAAATGTATTATTCCTTGTAACTCATGCAATCTCACCTTTACACCCACTTCTAATTGTTTTTGACTTTTTATTTGTAAACTTATGTTAAATTTCTTTTCTTTACTTCCCATTACACTAACCGTTGCTATAAAGAAAAGCTGAAAAACATCTGAGACAAATAGAAAACACAACTCATGCACTACTTACCGGTAATTATAAATTTACTTATTTATATTATTCAATTGTCTATTTATTTTCATTTACTAATTAACTCAACATCTATGACGAAGAACGAACAGGTTGACGGCGCAGTATAATTGTAACCGATGTATTAAAGCGCAACAAGTTTTTCCTCGATAGTTTGCTTCTACGAACAAATCCAAAATAGTTCGATAAATGTCCGTTCTCAATGTTTCAGTAAATTTAGATCAAACGCAGGAGCTATTTAGAGGAGTGGGTAGATTTTTTAAAAGACCAGCACAACTTGAAACGAGCTAGTAAACAAACATAACTAAATTAATTATGAGAAAGCGGCAAAGTAAAAGGAAGTTGAAACTATGAAGTATATTCCTTGCAGTAATCTTTGCAATAAACTTTAAGAGTAGTGATATAAGTTTTATTGGTTTCAAAAACTAAGCTAAAAACGGTCCCAACGTTATTAGAGCCTGAAACAGAAACCTTAATCGGTCATCTCGGCTGCACAAGTGGATTTGAAACGCTGAAAAAAGGGACGTTAGCCTTCAAAGAAGTGCGCTTCTTCTCTTCTACCCTTAACGACGAATATAGCTGCTACTACAAATGGCACAATTTATAGTCCTTTGTACAGTTACACGCACAAAAATTAGTGATTTGGAACTGTCTAAACATGTTTTACATTACCATAATATCGCCATAAACAGTCTGCCGGGTTGTAAACTTACCGAAATCGCTTTTGCAGAACAACTTCTGAAGCTCGTTTATCTTGATTTTCCGGTCTGTAACGCAGGTATTACCTAAAACATGAAGCAATTCTAACACTATTAGCTCAGTTCTGCGGCCCAACACAGATGACAATGAAGGATCAGGGCTCAGAAGTTCGTTTGATTACGAAAGGCGTTCAAGTTGATTAGTTACTCGATGTGAAAAAAAACTTTTGCTAGAGCAATATATTCCAGTAAATTCTTGGTATATATAAAAACTTTAATTTTAAAACAGTTTTGCAACGAAAGCTGCAGTTCATCCATTGCTTTAAGTTAAACATGGCAGGAAGGTTGAAGTTACATTGGTATTATCACAAAAGACCTGTCATTATTTCTAGTAGCAAAACTATTCTGCCAGCTTTCACTTACTTCTCTTTCTGCTTGGTGCTTTTGTTGGAGGCGGGTCTGTGTTGATACACATATTGTTGTCGGGATACTTGTCGCAGTAGAACGCTTCAGGCCAGGTGTAGTTCCGTTTGTTCATCAATGGCTCGCAGCTATTTCGTACTTTGATGCATAACGACTTACAAGGTTTTATGTCTTGTTCCAAACAAACTGGAGTGTATATGGAGCAGAGAAAACGCGCAAGACCTTCATGACATCCACTGTTGACTAGAAGCGTCCACTGTCGCAGCTCACTGTAGACTTCATTGCCATTTTTGTGGTGCAAAGAGTTTGGCAATTTCATCTGTTTAGGGCCAACATCTTTGCAGAAAGATTGTTCGATAGGGTGACATTCTCTTCTTCCGTGACTCCACGCGACAGCAGCGAAGCATAGCACAAGGAAAACGAAAAAGAATTTATCGTAGATCTTCATTGTTGCTCCAACTTGTCTTGTTCTCGGTTAAGAAATTCTTTGTAAACTTTAACTCCACTTGAATGCCACTCTCTCGCATACGTGAACACTCCACCCCTAATTAAACGCAGCAACTTGTCAAACGGGGTGACGTTTATCGATTAGCCTTTCAAGTCAGCTCTAAAAGGGAAGGAAAACAAAAGAACTGTGTTAAAATGCTTTCAAGATCATTTGCACGCGTTGGCTGCTAATTATCCGCTTGTCCTCACTGCAGTGTGCTAAAATCAAGAACAACTGCCTAATTACACCTTACCACAAATATAGAAGAATAAAACTGTCAGTCAGGTTACTAGGCAACCGAGCTCTGTGTCACTGAGTTTTCGTTTACTAAGTCTGGTGTTTCGAAACTTAGATTTTCATGGATCGAACAGAGCCTTTACTTTTGGCAAACGCAGTTACATTATAAAATACTGGTTAAGAAATGTAAATTTGACAAAGGACCTATAAACTGGTATTTTGTAAACACTTGAAGCTTACCTCTTTTGTTACATCGAACTACTGTACTGGATTCTTACGGCATGCGACTCAAAATACTTTGCGAGTAGAGATTGCGATCTCTGCTCGCAGGGTACTTGAATCGCAAAATTATACTGGCCGTCGTTTTCCACGTACTTTGGTTCCGTTATTAATCCCGTTTCAAACGCGATGCTACGGTTGTACTAAGCCGTTCACCCGAACTAAAAAAATTTGACTTCAGCACGCCTTCAGAACGGCATTCTAGTGAAACCAAACCACGCTACCGGGCGGCGGGTAACCCGTGCTGCATGACTTAGACGCCGTTTCATGCCATTTAGCACAACCCGTAGCACGGCGTTTTAAATGGGCCTAGTTACTATGGCAACAACAATTAAACATGTAAAGCACTAATAACCTTGTTTTTTTTAAAAAAAAGGAAGGAATTTTTCTCAGTAGTCTCCGGAACTAAAACAGTAAGTATTAAAGCTTTGCTCACGAGGACCATATCTTGTTGAGAAATTTTTCTGGTTTACATTTAATCAACACGTCTCAATTACTCAGGTTGCCTGGATTGTAGAAAATGCGAACCATATGACTTGAAAGTTAATGATGTCTGACCATCTTGACATTTGTGTGTTCATTAATATTCTCTTCTTTCTCTTTTTACTGCTTACTGATGTTTAGCTAATCGTTCATAGTCGAGTGTAGCTATATTATCAATAGATGTGACTGATACTCTCGGCTGATAAAGTTCTTACATTCTCACTTCTTTAGTTCTTACGCACTCAAAGATTTCAGTTTCAACTTAAGTTTGTTGTAGTTGTTCAGCTTTAGACCTACTGTAACTTACAAAACAAACTATGCATATCTCGTACTTGTTTGTTTTGGTTCTCTACTCCGAACTACATTGAGCAAAATTTACGCAAATATATCGCGACTCTTCCGAGACTATCGGATATTCAGTTTCCAAAGTAATTCCCATAAAACAAAACATCACTCTTTATATTAACATTTCCTCGGATAAACCTAGTTCAATAATCAAAGATCGTTTCACTATATATATCATAAGCTGCCGGCTTAACGTTAATTCATCTGGCACTACTTGATTATAAAAAAATGATGACTGAGCTACTCAACTGACTGACGACATGTTAAAAAACTTTCCTTCTTTCAGAAGACCGACGCAATACAAAGGTTTTCAGTCTTCTTGTAAGGTTTTACATCTCTTGCCGAGATTAAAGAGAATGACGTTCGTAATGGAACGAAAACCCGGCTAAGGAGTTTTTTGTTCTATATGAGAACTTTGCCTTAAACGAGACACACTCACCAGTATTTCTCAGGACATATCACCTGGCCGAACGTAGCGCGCTTGAGGGCAATAACACTTGACTGAACAAATCTGTGCTTATTTAAGACGTTTGGTGTGTCCAGTATCGAAATAGCAGAGGCCAAAAAGTCTCGCTACTTAAATAGCTTAATTACAGAGATGGGTGTATGAAATGGGCGTCGCTGGCATTCAGTATACGTAAACTTTTGCGTCAGTTCCTTTCAAAAGCGGTCGAGTTTGACAGCACAGCCCTTCCGCTTGAATTTTGGCAACTTTTAATTAAAATTTCTTTGCGAAAAACTGGTTGAAATCAAACTCAGAGATTATCTTTAATCACATCTAATAGCAATAAAGTATATTGGTGTTTTGACAATCACTTTTTCGGGTAGAACTTTATATCAAACACATCCGGCAATACTTTCGCTTTCTAAACCTTTCAAAATATTGAACAAGTAAAGCTACTTCAGTTTAAAGCCAAGTTCAGCGGCAATGTCGAAGAATGAAAAAATTATTAAGATATTAATAGAAGGACCTCTAAGCTAGTTCGCTAGTTTCCATCCCGATCTAACAAAAAGTTTAGAAAGAAAATAAAGGCGAACGAGTTGTCAATTCTCAAACTAGCACCTCTACTCGAATTCAGTTCTCACTGGTTACTCTAGATTTTAGTCTTGCATGTGCTGATGCCTCAAAACTCCGAAATAATTCTAAGAAAAATGCTTGTAATTCGAGAAGCACTCAGATACAAATATTACGTTTTTGTTTATCATTCTAGACTTTTTTAGTCCACTAATATCAAGAATGTTGCTCGAAAGCGAAACTCTCTCATCCGCATACCTTTTTAGTGCAGCAACTTTGTGGGCACGACAAAGCCGGATACCAATTTAATACACCCTTGATTAATGATACTTAATTGGATTACAGACGATATAATATGGTGGCTGTTATGAAGAATTCTCGTATAAATCCGACTGCAGCTGCTTATATGAACTTCAAAAAACTTGGATATCAACAGCTAATTTTAAAACTGAAACTGCATGGTGTATCTTTGCCCAGCTTCAAAAACAATGGAGACCAAGTGACAGTGTAAGGCCCATAAGGTCTGTAGTACCAAAGCAATCACAATATTCACAACACAAGGAATTCTGCGGATCATAAAAAGCTACATATAAACGTGTATACTGCATACTTTATAGAATTGTCGCCCGTCCACGGGGTGCCCAACTCACTAGCTTGTAGAAGAGATAAAATCTTACATAATAATATCAATAATAATTATGATAATAATAATAATAAGAAGAAGAAGAATAACAATAATAATAATAATCAATGTTAAAAGAGAGTTCTTTGGAAAAACTATAAAACTAAAGACAGATCGCAAAAAAATTGTTGTGGAAAGTACTGTAGTACATACTTGTTGTTCTTTGTAAAAAGGACACTGGTTAGGAAAAAAATATCAAGAAAAGAATCTCGATGGGTCAAAGCTTTTACCAGAATTGAATATCAAGTCAGGTTCCTTTTTCAAAAAGGCCACGCGTTATAACGGCGGCGGTTATGTGGGACGCGGTAAAAACTTTTCCTTTTTTATCTTAGTTTCCGCAACGATATGAATAACAAATTTGGTCCTGTGTGGAAGGACCAGCCAACATGAAGTTTAGCAAACATTACTTTGTCAGTGCTTCTAAAGATTCGCGATTGTGAAATTGAAATTTTGATCTCTTAACTTTGAAGAGGTCTACACTAAAATCAGTGCTGGTTTTACTGCTCTTGTCTGTGCATTGGCAATAATCCGATATCTCTAATACCTCTATTAAACATTTGAATACCTGAACACTAAAGCAAATAAATTTCAGCTCGGTGTGTGCGCTGGGAAAAACTTTAGGGAAAAAACGCGCTTCCTTAGTTAAAAAGACTACACGCTTGTTTTTTTTTTGTTTTTTTTTATAAGAACAACTTTATAAGAACAACGAGGCTCAGGTTGGCCAAAACTTAAGAACAATTTAAGAACGAGCTGAGGTTCGGGCTCGATAGCTATTTTGAAACTTTACTGAGATTCGACATTTAGTTCATAGCAATACAGCTAGTGATTTGTAGTTTCTCTCTCTCTTATAAATCAGTCATTGCTTAAAATCATTCGCAGTACGCGTATATATACATGCCCCGAAGTTAGTCCTTACAATTTGTTTTTCAACACATGTATTGAAATACCTCAGGCTTAGTTTTTATTCGGTTTAAACCACGCATAGAAATAAGAACAATTTAAGAACAGTTTGAGGCTCAAATCGCCGAAAAATTAAGAACAATGAGCCTCGGAAAAATTTACTGGTTCTTATTCAAGATAAAAGTGTGTAGGCGTACCAATGACATCCGTTTCAAACTTTTCAATAAAATAATATACTGCACTAGAACAAAATGACTATGAAAGATAAGGTAAATAAGCAATGAAAAGAGAGAGAGGGAGAGAGTAAAACCAACATGTATAAGTAATCACTAGAACAAACTCACTTACTCTGGTGTGAGTCGCCATCCCGTTAATAACAATACGCTATATTTGCTTTCCAAAGCTCAAGGATTAACTGATTTAGTTTAAGTTAGACAGTCTTCTTTGGCAAGCTGCCGGCCTAATGTTTTTGTTTCCGTTTCACTTGTTTCTTTAATTTTATTTGTCCAAGATCCGCTCTACTTTCGTTTTTCGAGCTGAGTGGCTCTTTTCGTTGGGTTAAATAGGTAGAGAGAGCTTTGCAGTTTGTCGACTAATTTTGTTATAAAGAAAAGACTTAAAATTGCAACACTGCACGGCTTGCAGTAAAACATTTAATTTCAGTTCTAAAAGTCTTACAAAAATTCAGTGAAACAAATCGGCGCTTCAACTGATGAATTTTGTGTTGACAAAAAAAATATTTGGTTAAGGAGGCAGTGTTTTGCATGCATTTCATTTTGGCTCAGACGATTTTAGATACAATTCGTTTTGGTGACTTGTTCTTTTCAATATCACAAAACTTTAGAAAGTAGTTATAGATAGAGTTCCGTTGCGATATATCTGCATTTAGCGTGAATTTCTAAATACAGTTCTTCTGAAAACATAAACGGGTCAAAATCTACAGCGGAAAGAATACAGTTGCTTGCCGATCTAAAGAAACAAAGCTTGTTTTTCCAAATGGCTAAAACCAACCATTAGCTAGCAATACCTAGAACACGCGCTGCGGTTGATGACAGACTGACGGCGTCAGTTATTTCTAAAAAGTTTAAATTACAACACGCCAAAAAAAACTCGCCTGACTAATGGTAAGATTTTGTGGTCGAAAAAAGAGGTCTTCCCAAGATTTCAATTAGCATCAATGGCTTGTGCGTACATTTTCGACTGACAGTTTTGTTTTGTGACGTTAAAAGATTGCCTGTCTTTCTGCAGGGTGAAATAGAAGCAACTTGTTAGCAGAAGGGCTTGACGACTGCGCAACTTGGCACGGTTGTCAGTGATATCGAAACGCTCTCCTAACAAAACAACTCTTTCCAGCTTTACGAAAAAACCTGTTTTGATGAAACTTTCAATTTAAAGTGAAAATTGCAAACGAGTAACCCGAATATACTCCGTAAGCACTGACTAGCCAATCTGCCAGAGCAAAGGGAACTTATGCTAAACTCTACGAGTAGATATAAGTTTACAATACATTACACCATTACACAAAGAAACCAGTACATTAGCCGAGTTCAACATACCAGCAAACTCTCTCAACTTGTGCGATTGATACTGCCGTAATCCCTGTAACTTCTCGTTTAAGTATCTGTCAGCTCTTAAAGACGACAATGGTGAACAAGCCAAAGAAATGATATCTGTGGTAGTCCGCGTCGCGTCGCGGTTTTTTATCTTTCCGCCTTGCCTTGAATCTTTCAACAGCAAGTTAATCCCTCATTAAAGAGCACCGCCCCCCGAGAGTTCAACAAGGATTATGTACACATGACGGCGGCTCAGTATTGCGGAAAAGGTCTTGGGAAAGTCGGAAACACTGAATTTTTAAGTCGGCTCCTTTTGCGGCATTTGGGTTTGTTCCCCAATCTGTGAAAATGTTGTTTATAACTTCTTCACGGGGTTCAGTCACACGGAAGTTTTCTTTCACTTTCACTTTCACTTTATTTTATTGTTACAAGTTATAAATAATTTGTGGGCTCCATCTGCAAATAGCATAACTGTGCTAGTCTAGGCAGATGGAGTAATAGAAAATAAACAAATTTTAGAGATTTTAGAGTTGCCACTTTTACCCTGACATCGACCTTTAGAGGCAATATATTTAAAGGCGTTCTAAAATTAATTTGTTTTTCGCTAAAGCCAAATATCGAATGCTTACTTCAATTTGGGATGTTCATGAAACTTACCTCTTCGCCCTCGAATAATTACTAGTGCTTCAATTTTGTTGGGTGAGAGACTTATTACGTACGAATCCGGCTAGCTTTCTAGTTATCATTAAACTAACTGACGCCTTATTTACGTTGCAATTGTTTCTCACATATAAAACTTGGATGAAATTTAACTGCGAGGTGGTGAAAATCAAGTCTCTGTTTCCTTTTGACCAGATTGCTGTGAAGATAGTGGAAGCGAGCGCGAGGCGGTCTTGGGCCTGTTTGAAGACAGACTCGACACTGTAGTTTTCTTTCTTCTTTATTCTCAGTGACAAAACAATGTCATGAAATCAACGTACATGCTGTCTGTTATGGATTTGGTGCACTTATACTTCTTTATCTTTTTTTGGTAAAATGAATAACGAGCTATCCTGAACTACGTAACGTGGCTTTAGAAGCTCACCCGTGTCTGTCGGAAATAAAGTATGTTTACAACGGACAAGTTTCTAAAAACCACTTAGTTCTAAACTGCAAGCGGTTAAAAAGACAAAATTGTGATTATCAGGCATTTCCTATAAATGTTTATTTACAATACATACATTACAAAAAATATGGACGGAATACATTTTAAAAAAGCATACGAGGTTTACGAGTTGTGACAGGAAAGTGAAAATGTTCATATTGAGTTTTGCGAAATTCAGAGCTCATATTCATCAAATGATTAACGAGGAGTCTAACATAAGTGACTTATATAAAGGATTATTTATCACATTCCTTAACATGATCTTTAAAAAGAAGACACGAAAAATACTAAATTGACATCAGAGCGTCTGGCAGTCGTCTATAATTTGAAATGAATAAAAAAAATCAGTTCATGGTCGAAAGGCATGAAATAAACTGAGATTGTACGATAGGTGCAAGAACGGTTATTGATCAGTTCAAACCGTAATTAAGCTTAAGGCTTATATCACCCACTTAAGGCTAATATCACCTAGAATCTGTTATTCTATCTGATATAACTACATTACGTGCAGCATCGCGAAAACGCCTTAGGACTATATAGGGTCCTTCGTTGGACTGAAGGACGCATTCGATCAGCCTCTTTCATTTTGCCCTCGAACGCTTTTCATTTTCCGATAAACACGATACAATCTCAATACACACACAGTGTTTTTTTAGTGTTTTTTTTTAAAATCCTAATACACCAGCCGGAAACCAAAGCGAAACTGAAAAAGCCCAGTACGGAAGTATACGCAACAATATACGTCGGTCCTATATGATTTAACCTAAATATGTAACACTAACCGCGTGTTTAAATAAACAACACAAGTACTGAGACACGAATGATATTGCTTTTCTCGCGTAAAACCTTATCTTAAAAACACCACCAAACCCGTGAACAAGGTCAACTCCGGATCCTCAAGTTACTGCGATTTAGAGCGACTTATTCTGGCTTAAGACAACTTGCGGCGATTTAAGGAAAAATGGGGTGAAAAAGTTCGATGTAAGGAAAAATGGGGTGAAAAATGACTGCGACTAAAGTGCAACTTAAGGACCCTGAATAGGCCTGTGTGATCATGAACCGCTCGCGAGCAAAGCTTCTTTATAAACGCCCTTTTTTTAAAAATTATAAAAACGTCCTTTTAAATTGTATAAGGAGCATCACAAATATTAGAACTATTGAAGGTTTTGATCCTATAACTAAAACTTTTTTCTTAACCTATATTGCGAGGTGGCTTATCAAACACAGGACCTCACGGGTTTGTTCAAAGCTACCACACTGAGTAAAGGGCTTTCTGGAAAAGAGAAACAGCGAAAAGCGATTATAAACCGATTAAATTTTTAGACTGTTTATCTACCTGAAAGTGAAGTATGCTTTTATCGAGCAGAAAAGTAATTAGATACGATTAAGTGAAGTTTTGTGTTCAGTTATGTTGAGTGACACCCGGCTTCAATACTGCATGTCATCGAGTCTTGCTACACGAACTTTGTGTTTTGATTCAGTTTGCCGCTTTTGAAAATAGAGTTCTTATGACAAAAAAAATTGCTCTAGTAAAATTTTGGTTTTTAATACTTTTACTGCTGTATCAAAGCCGCAGTTACTGCGTTAATAAAGCCAACGGCCAGCATGCATTTTTTCCCAAGGATTTCCTCTTTAACTAGGCTTCTCCACCCTGATATATCTCACGCTAGCAGGATTGCCTCGCGTGCACATAAATCGTTTGTTAAAAGAGCTATTCTGCATGTACATCTTAACAGCAAAGGTTTATTTGTGGCTCTAAGCATAAGGAAGAATTTCTAGTTATTGAAATACAGTGAAACAGTGTGCAAGGTATTTCTTTCAGTTGTCTTTCGTATCTTTGACCCTGAACTTGTTTTACATTGTGGTTGTTGTTCTGTTTCTTAATTGAAAAACTATAATCTGGATGGAACATCATTAGACTTTTGCCAGAGGCTCCTACTCATTTTAGACTGCACTTTGATCTCTGAGACCTTTCTGCTCAAAAACCACATTTGCAATTTGCAAGGCTGCAAAGTTTGATGCGCTTTAGAAATTTACTCATATCTTCTTTCTTCGATCGTGAAAGATTTGGGTGTCTCCTTCAGTGATTCGTACAACATACTTACAAGTTTATTTCCACGATATTCAAATGAACTATTTTAAATACATTACAGCGTAATTGAATGTTTTTTTACAACACAATTTTAGTGGTTGGGCACCCGAAATAGCTACAAGAAGGCTAATCTAGTTGGGTGCCCATTCTATTTTAGATAAATCGTTGAATATCACGAAAGTGGATAAAGTAAGGAAAGGAAAAAGAAATAAAAAATAATAATGATTATGAGTTTCATGATAACAGAAAAAAGGAAAGATGTGGTAAACTTCAAGTACTATTAGTAACGTACTCATCAAGAAAAAGCTAGATCTTTGAGTTCCCGTTTAAAGCAACGAAAGCAATTCGTGAGTGGATTTCGTTAGTTCAAATTTGATAAAAGTTATCATTATCAAAACAGTGAATGAATGAATGAGTGTCAAAAAGACTGATGTTAAGACCGATTAAATGTCATCGTCATTGTCGAGTCGTTGTCGTTGTCATTCTCGTTGTTGTTAGCGTTGTCTTTAATTTTCATCGTCATTTTCGTTATCGTGAATGATCGAATGATCGTCAAAAAACTGATGTCAAGATCGATCAAGTGTCATCGTCGTTTTCGTTTTTGTCATTGTCATTGTCTTTATCGTTGTCTTTGTCGTTGTCTTTATCGCTATCGTGAATAAATGAATGTCAAAAAGACTGATGTAAAGACCGATCGCGATCAAATGTCTCAAACATTATCATTGTTGTCACTGTCTTTGTCACTGTCACTATCACTGTCATTGTCGTAATCATTATCGTTATCATTGTCATTATCATTGTCATTATTAGTGTTGTTGTCGTTATAAATAAAACCACTATTATCATTATCAGTTTAAAATTGAAAGGTTTTGCTGAGATTTTTGGCAGTTTCCTAAAACGGCACAATTCACGTAGCTTATAGTCTTACATGCAACAGAGAAGAAAGATTGGCACCAAAGATTTTCAATTTGTTTAAAACAGAATTTAAGACAACGGCATGCAAAGGTTTCCTCTCTCGACATAAACTATGCAACCTGTCCCCGCAAACCAAAAACCCGTTTTAAAAAGATAAACTCGTAATATAACCACTAAGGCACTAAGCCGTGGCTAGCCGTCTCGTAACATCAAGGGCCGATTACTCCGACCTATGTATCAAAACGTGAGCAAGAAAACTTTGGAGCTTTTATTCAGCTTTGTAAATGAGAAAAGACTAGTCTTAGCCAGAAAAAGAACCATGGCTTCAAACTCTGACAATTTATGGTTGTTTTTGAGAGTAACAAGATTATAAGTTGGGTTCAACAAAATACATGCAATTTATTTGGAACACACACACGCAAAGATGAGACACAGGAATGTTGTACGGCTATCCGTGGTATTCCTTTTCGGAACGGGGAAAACCTGCTTTATTCGTCCGAATTTAGTCAAGAAGCCTTGTCCGAACCATTATAAAGCAACATAACTTCAAAATGATAAAACACACGAACGTGCCGGGGCTGTGTTTTCCAGAATAATATTTCAGATTTCCTTAATCGGATTTAACCGTGTTTACCAAGGTCCCTAAGGGGCCCACGCCAAAAGATGCCAGACCGCAACAAGTTCTTTTGAAAGCATTTAAATTGATTGATAACATCTGATTAATCGAATTATACAGGTTTTTCGTTTCCAAGTTCAAGAGGTTCACGAGTAACCGAGATAACTGAATTGGTTTATCAACAGCTAACTTCTCCTTAGATAGCTTACACAGAATGAGTACATTTAGTTATGAGAAGTGGAAACTGATCAACCAGAGTAAATAACAGAATACCAAAAGAACAACATGAAAAGTATGGATTGATTCTAGTTTAGAGACCTTTACATGAAAGTCAAAAGGTTAATACTTGTTGTTCATTTTAACCCAAGGGCATGTCGTGTAGTAACCGATTGCTATCTCAGGCTTTACGTACTATTAAGGATCTTGACAGAAACGTGATCGATCTATTGATAGAAATTAAGAAATAACCTTCTTGCTGCTTTCAGAAATAGAAACTTGCGTCTGACGTGATACACATTTGATTTAGACGGACTGGAGCCAAATACGTTTCTTCCTGTGTATGGATAGTCGATCTAGCCGACTCGCTTTTCACTTTTCCAACGCTGCCATGTCTAGGCTGACAAATTCCTACGCAAATTTTCAAGTTGAGGTGGGAATCTTCACTATCTGCTTCAACAGTCTTATATCTATCTACAAAGCTGTGGGAAGAAGGATAGGGGCGAATGGGGCGGGGGGGGGAGTCAAGCATTTGTTAGTTGCCAGGGTAACATGATTTGATTGACAGTTTTTCAAATTTTTGCTTAAGTCTTAGTTTTTTTCCTTATATTTAGCTAAATCACATTGACTTTTGATCAAAAACTTTTGTATTGACGTCACATAAAAATATGACTTCATCAATGTAGTTTTACTCGAATCGTTTTCCAATAAAGTTTTTTTCAATAAAGGCCGATTTATTTGTTTATAAAAAGAATTATGAGAAAGAAAGTTGAACCTGAAGTCCTCAGAAGTCAAAACATAAATGTAAAAATTAAGTTTTCCAAAGCTACAACTGTGCCAACTTTATACTCTTGGCCACTGACAACACTTTTTGATCTTTTCATTTAGGATCAAATTGTTATTAAAAAAGGAAAACAAGCTTTTAATATTATTGTTGTATCTTCTTTATTCAAAGTTAACAAATTCAAAAATTTCAAAGCCTTAATTCAAAAAGCCGAAGAAAAGCAAAAAATGTGTAAAATACAAGAAAAATAAAAACGTTAATCAAATTAGCTAGGTAAGTTCTATCTAACGTCCGAGTTTCACAACAATAGCATTTATAGATACAGAGCCCCCCACCCAATCACAAGAACTCCCAAAAAACCCAGTCTGAAAAAGGTTAGAATTACCGCAATTTTATAATATGAAAGAGGTTTACATCTAGTAGTAGTCGGAAGAGGTTAACTTCGTTCCCAGGGTCCCCGTCCTTGTCTTTTGAGGGCCTGAGAACGAGGCTGAGAACAGTGGCGGGTTTTGCTGGTGCTGCAGCTGGTGGCAACGAAAAATGCCAGAACAAGATCAAGCACAACGACGGAGCATCGACAATTGATCGAAACCAACAAATTTATGTATTCTCTTTACAGCAACACCAACAAAGCGAAAACACACTCTGGTCGCATACTTGGAAGAGAGCTAGTCAATGAAGGGCGTCAGTTTTTCGACTATAAATTGTAGGGTATTGAATATACTTTCATTTTCAGCTTGTCTTGTTAATATTTGGACTGGTGTAAAACCACTGGACGTCAATCCGAAATGGAGAAGTGAAATTTTTCGAAGGGGGGCGGCTTATTTGCAACATGTGGGCCTGCCCTTCTTGGAGAGGGAAATGAGCGAGTTGCACATCCCCGAAATGAACAGTTTTGTCAATACACCTTTGGGGAAAGTGGACTACAACCTTAAATCCATGAGAGTTGCGAATGTTCACATCAAGGGAACAAAAGTAGCTCTTATCCGCAATCGGGGGTTAAGGCTAATGGCAGTTAACTGTTCTCTAAACATTGGCGCCGAATGGCATTATCGAGAGCAAGCATGGCCGCACATTTCAGATTCTGGGTTTTGTAATGTGTCCATGAGAGATTCAGCGTTTGGTTTGACATTTTACGCAAAAGAAGAATCATCTGGAAGAAGTCAAGTTAGTGCGAACAACTGCTCGGTGAATATTCGGTCCCTTAAGATCAAGTTTAATGGTGGAGCGAGCTGGGTTTATAACTTGTTTTCTGAGGAGCTTGCAGAGAAACTCAAAAGCGAAACAGAAAGTAAAATTTGTAGTGCTGTAATACACACTGTTGCAACGAAAGGGAACAAGGCCCTTGGCATTGTGCCTGGTCTTGTGAAGACGTTTTTTCCAGTGATACGTTGAAAACTGGAGAGAAAAGAACGATTAATGATCTTTACGGTAAAACAGAACTCGTATTTCTTGCGTGATCGATCTGGGTCAAGTTCTTCAAAGGCCGACTAGCACTAAACCAGTTTACAAATTTCAACCTACCCGTTCTTGTATCCAACCCTTGAGCTAAAATTTTGGAATTAATAAGATTTTATCTTGGAAAAATTAAACAGAATCTTACAACAAGCGTAAGCCTTTCCTTTGAGACAAACTCTCAGCTTGAATTTTGGCTTTACCCAGGATTAAAGTTAACCAGCCTTTGAACAACCCATGGACAGCCCAGGGAGTTAAGCAGAGTAGTAGAGATCCAAACAAGTGCAAGTATGTTCAGTTTCCCTACAGTATACATTAAAGGTGAAGCAACATAGAGAAAAAAGCTTTTAAGCAACAAACAAAATAAAATTGGGAAAAACGCTTTTGTTGTAAGGGCTGTGATGCGATTCCGAGAGGCTAGCGGCATTCCAAGCCAAATTATATCTCAGAAAAAGGCAACAGAAAAAATAATTTGAATGCCAATGATATGCCTGCTGAGTATCACTTAATCGGTATTATATAAATAGATATTTTGTTATGTACCCTACATATCAGTTTACCAATAGATCTACTAGACTATCACTAAAGATGAATACTGTTATATAAACGGTTATAATCAGTTGGTTTGTGTAGTTATGTAGTATACAACTTTCCGGCTCCGTAAAAAGCAGACAGGTTATTGTTTGTTTTAATTTACGACTTGTAACTTACATAACTATTATTTACAGCAATTGTTAAGTTTATCAACAAACAAAACACTGTGTGGTTACTCGTAAACAAATTAGTAAGGAATGTAAACTAGTTCAGGTCCTAGTCGCGGCATGCGTAGAGTGACACCACTATATAAAGCTAATGATGACTTTTCAAAGTTAGTAGACATCAACTAGTGTACAATCACAAGTTCTGCAATCTCATTGGCTTACCTACTCACGGTCTATATATTGAGCAACAGAGAACTCCCGGTGACTTCACAAGAAAAAAAAACGATAGCAAGTTCTTTAAACACTCGATTTTATCAAGAAGGAAGATGTTAACAAATTGATTAATATTTCAATTCCGGAAAAGGTTTTAAAAAAAGCAACAAAATCCGGAAATGGCAAGAGGAACGAGTTAAGTGGTTTATTTGTGACCAAAGCATTTTCTTCTTGAACTCAAGACGCACTTGCCGCGCCCATTGTGAACAAAGGCTTCAGTATTTACGAAAACAAGTTACTATATATCGGTTTGAATTCGAAGGATATATACTAATTGGTTTCTATAATAAAATTATGCTGCTCGTTGTCGTTTTGTATAACATAAAACTCCCCTAGCTAGTCTTAAGTTAAGTTTCATCGCACACAGAGATACAGAACTATTTTTTCAACCTCGTACCCAGGCTCATTTTACTTGAGTGAAATGGGCCTGGGTACGAGGTTGCTATTTTTTCAGTTTACGTGAATACTCACATCCGGGATTAATATACCGACCGGTTACGCCTCCTTTTCAGTTCGTGTTAAAATTCCTGTTTCTCCTACTGTTAGTCAAAATAATTCATGACTGTGTCACACACAATGGCGCCAATGTTGGTGATTAAGCCAGATCAACTCTGCTCCGTTCATAGGGCCGAGACGGACAAGTTGATCACGTGGATCGGGTTGGGGGGAAAAATTTTTTTCTCTGCAAATTTTCAGTCAAGCTTCAAAAATACATTTTTTTTTGCCCATTCCAATATATTCTCTTTACAGGAAATCGGCACGCATTTTTTTTAAAAGAATGCTTCTATTCCCCCGCCCCCCC
>JAOBAT010077851.1:0-12120 GCA_026413305.1 Hydrozoanthus tunicans | reverse complement strand
GTATGCATGTTTACAACGATTGTAAGGAACAGTTTAATTTGAAGCAATGATAATGATTAAAAGAAAACAAAAATTGCAAATCATTTTACGTGAAATTGCTCAATCGAGCCCAGAGCCTCAGCTTGTTCTTAAATTGTTCTTAAATTTTGGCCAATCTGAGGCTCGTTGTTCTTATAAAGTTGTTCTTATTAAGTTGTTCTTATAATAAAAAGCGTGAATGTACTTTGATGACAGGTTTCTTAGGAGCTATTTTTGATTGGTCTAAAACCAGACTGAAACAAATCAAAGGACAACACTGTTTGTAAACGGTTGCATAAAATATACCAACTTCCCCGGTTTTTTTTTGTTTTTTTGTTTTAGTAAAAGCAGCAACCTATGGCAAAGGCTTGGCTGTTCTTTAGCTTTTCGGCAGTTTCAGCCTTAAAATGTTTTGAAATTGTTCTGATTCTTTGATACTTCTAACCACCGGGTTGCCCGAACCAATAAAAAGGTGCGAAGAAATACGTGTTTGTTTTCTTATCGCTTTATGCGACAAAAAGAAAATACTTCAAGGAAAGCCACGAACGGTTTCAATCTGTGTTCAAGGGTTCAATAAAGTTCTTAAAATTGTTTGATCAAAATTTCAGCCTGGTGGTTGTTCTTATAGCCTGTTTTTAATTTATGGGCGATCTGGGCTCTTACAAAGTTTATTTTAATTTCCAAAAAAGGAAGCATGTACATCAACTTGACATCATTTTGAATCGTTTATAAAGATCAAACTTCAAGAACTGACTTTTCCAACCGAATTTTGGGTAGGTGACCGAGCAATTTGAATTGAACTTATATCTTCTTGCATGGAAAAAATGGAAGCTATCTATGAAATAAAGTTGTCCCACGAGAGATTGTGCGACTGGAGCCAAAAAGACTTATCGTGTACATGCAAAAGTTTGTTTTAAACACATTAAAGCGTCTATCCACACGCTACGCACGTTTTAACGACATTTAGCATTTATGTAGGGTTTTCCCCAATGAATTTGTTTTACAAACAGAAACCTTAAAACAGAGCCAATGACAGTAGTTTTTTGCGCTGCGTGCATACACGGCGCGGGAAGTGGCTCGGCGTTATGGCAGCATTAACACGAAGCTTTTTTAATGTTTTGATTAAGCTCAACTTAAAGATTTTTCTGAAACAAATTCATTTTATATAAATAGGCGGTGTCACGTGGCTAATTAATTGTTCTTATTCTAAAGTAAAAAATACTTCAGGCATAAATCTTAATCTATATCAGTATACGCGTCTTTGATTTTGTTTTCTAAATTTTTTTTTTGCCATTTACTTACGGCAAAAAAAAAAAATAAATTCAACCCCTATTGTTCAAAACTTCTTTTAGAAGAAGAATCTAAAAACCGCCTGCTATTCTCGCTGTGAAGTTGGAAAACAAATCTTTGCCGTGGTATGTAATACGGATTGAAACATTAATCTGCGGTGGCAATTATTCACTGGAAGATTATCAACTGGAGTGATAAAGTCTCTTTGGAATGTCTAGACATTGAAACGATGATTTAGCGGTAATTCAACCTCTGTTTTTCCTGATTTGAAAAATAATGTGGATTAAAATTCTCAGACGGAAACCGTTATTGTATAGATCTTGGCGATACCTTACCTCGGAAAGCAGTGTTTGATTCATTAATCAGACGTCCATGTCCATGCATGTGGCATCGCGCCTTTAGAGAATGTTAAAATGTTTTTAAACGAGGATGGTCGCAAACCTTTTAACAAATAAACTAATTGATATTGATTTGAAAAATTGATAAGCATTTGCGATAGGCTAAAATACTGACTGTAGTTTATGAATAATGAAAACAAGTGTTATTTGTACAAACATCGAGTTTCTCTTGCTATGATAATAATTTTTATGACGATAGCTGACTTGCTTCACAAGATGAATAACTGTGAATCATTCTTATAGTTTTCAATTGTTCAGATATATAAATTTTATTTGTGAAAATAATCGTTTTCCCTCAAACCAAATGGTTTTTCTTTATTTGAAACTCTATCCAAAGAAAATAACTCTGTAACTTCGTGAAATTTTGCGCTGGCATCATGAACTATGTAAATTACAATCATGTTTCAAGTCTAAAAATAAGTTTTTGAAAGCTCTAAAACCCGATTTTTGAATGATTTTACATTTTAACACTCGGTGATAATAATTAAATCCTCTCATGAAATACAATTCTCCGGCTCAGTAAAAGGCTTGTCTTAGTTATTACGCTAACGATCTTTCCGAAGAGTGTTAATGTATATGCTTTATTGTGCTGTTGACGAAGGACATACAACATACTTAATCTCCAATACAGCAAAACAACTCCACTAGCACATTATTTCGACCTGAGCCAGGTGTTCGAGTAAAACCTTGCGTGTATGCAATATCCAACATGCTGAGCGCAAATTTTGTACTTTTACTCAAGTGTCTGCAGGGGGTATGCAAGAGCTTGACTTTCTCTGTCCTACTTAGCGCCGATTCAAAGAACCAAATTTCTTTTTAACATGCGTAGTCTTAATGAACTTTGCGCAACTTTCACTGTGTCGAGCTATGGAGTGAAGCAACACATTTAATACAGACAGCCGGAAAGATCAAAACTGGCTAGAGAGTTTGAGCTTGAAACACTTTGCCGTCATTGGTTGAATTACATTTTGCCTATTAATTCTTAGCTAAATTTAGCTTAACGTAGCTAGGTCTACGGGAATTCTCAAAAAATAGATACGTTGTATTCTTATAGTCAAGTTGTTTTAACGATTCAAAATAAAAGGCGCTTTTGAAGCGCTTGACGATACACCAAGCAGACAGAAATGAATGTATTAAGCCGATTTTAGGACAACCATGCACAGCTTGTGTAGAGCTTTTTGTTTAGAAGTGCGTAAACCAGGCAGGAAGATGTGCCCTTGACCCTGGCCGCTTAACTCAACCAGACAAATGCATGGTCAGATATCAAACAATTCTCTCCCAAGGCAAAATAAGCAATGAGGGATACATTTTCATCAAGAGCAAATTCATTTAATAGCAAAGAGAAAAAAATCCGAGTTATGAATTTAATTACAAAACTTTCGCCATGTAAACTTTGTAAAAAGATAACAGCTATTGATTTTCTGAAAGCTGCACTCATTCAAATATACTTGTTTTTTCGAGCGGAGCTTTATAAAAGATTGAAATTGCCGTGTAAAAAGATTAACGATAAATAAAACAGAAAACTATTTTCTTTTTATGGGGAGGAAATTAGTGTTCTTTCAAAACAATTTTGTTTCAGAAAAACCTGCATGAGTATCAAGCAAAGTTTGCTGTGGAAAGACTCGGTCGGTTAACTCACGTTTTTACACACGCATTTTCTGGGAAAAGTAGAGTCAGTATGCATAACCATTCGATCGCGAATCATCGATCTTGAAGTCTTCCGATTTTGCCCTTAATCTTTAAAACTACTTGCAGTGTTTATTCATAACCATTCGATCGCGAATCACCGATCTTGAAGTCTTCCGATTTTGCCCTTAACCTTTAAAACTACTTGCAGTGTTTATTTAACTGTTTTGAGAGTTGTTTTTACAGGCAGATTCTCAGCACTAGACAGAAAAAAAGAAGTTTTGAAAATGATGTCGAAGAGCGACAGACCGAGTAATGTTTTGACACATGAAATGGATACACAAAAAATACCCAACGCAGCGATCACAACAAAGATACAAGACAATGCGCATGCAAACAAAGTGAAAAACTTTTTACTTGTTCTGGAACAAAAATTGCGTTCCTCGAAAACAAAGTCTTGAAGAAACTTTGTGTCAAAAACAAACTTGCTGTCGTTTTCGGCTCGTTTTGCATTCATCACTAATGCTTTTTCGAGAAATGAATGCACTCAGAAGACTTTAAATTTAAAAAAAGTTATTAGACTGTAAGATCGCTTAAGTAAGGAGGAAATTGGCAGGAAAAAGTTTCCCTCTATTCATATGGATTGGTTGATTTCAAAACAACTTTATTTTTGAATCAGTGTTATAACCTTGCTTGGCAACTTCGCTTTTAAAAGTTTTGATAGTTTAAATCAAAACACCTTCCGATCACACTACTTGCCCGGCAAAGTTCAACGCCCTCCAACAAAACAAAATGTTTCGATTTTCGTTGCCAAGTAACTATAAACATTCACACAAGTGTATTTTAAGATATCTTGAACTAATGGTTTCTGATATTGAAAAAACTAAATGGTCTACACCCAATGGATTATAATTTGAAAATATGGTGGTGGTGAAAGCGTTCAGTTAAGCGAGTGTTTCAGATATTTTTTCTAAATGCAAAGTTTTTTGACAGTATTTACCAGGGTTGCATTGAACGTTTTGGAACTTGTTACAATCTAACACTCTCCGGCAGAAAATTTTTCGTGCCATGTTAAAAACCTCCGAGCGTGAACTCCGCGCCTCCGCATTTGTAGATGTAGATGAGATATGTTGAGTTTCGCCGAAAACTAGTCATCGGCGTAATGGCCACAAAGCACTTCACAAAATAACTTCGATAGTTCGCGCGCTCTGTTTGGTCATTTAGGTGTGTTTCATTGACCTGTGCAAATACGGTTTTGACGCCACAAAACTTTCAAACACATTTTAAAAAGTCTTTGAATTTTGTTTTTGTGCACAAAAACTAATTGCAGACGGGAAAAATTGCTAAATGTTAAAACCGTTCTTAGTTTTGTTGTAGCTAGGATTATAACGAAGAGTTTCTTTGGAAGAAACACCAATTAAGAAAAAGTAATACTTGTTTTGCGAAGATGAATGAACTACACCTGCATCGCCGTTTTCAATGCAAATTTTGACATTAACATTTACCAAAATAAAGCAAAAAACAGAAAAAAACATCTATTGCTTAACTTGGTAATCCCCAGAGCCTGAGTAGCTTTTGAAAATTTTATCTAGTATTTAAGCAAAATCAATTCATTCAATTCAGTGCTTTGGCAGCTGAAATGAAAGCAACGGGCACGCGGATATAACAAAACACAACTCGTAATTTATCATATAGTCGTTTTGAGAAATAAACGGGAAACAAAAGGCTAGGAATTGAAAACAATTTCAGTACTTGTTTGGTTTTATTCGAGACAGTATGGTTTCGAGGAAAACTCGAGGAGTTGTCACTCGGTGAATGACAATGGACGTTTTCTTATGTTATCAGTTGAAAAGAAAATGCAGCGAGGAGTTATTAAAATGCATATTGTTCGTTCTTAGAAGTTGAGCTAAATAACCCGAATATAAATAAAAAGGTTTTGAATTTCTCAAAAACCTTTCAAACTAAGCGTACACTAATGTTTAAGGGAAAGTTAAAAAAAGTCCTCAGTTGACAAGGGCGTTTATTTACAAAGCCAAGAATATTGGCACAGTCTAACTCTTAAGAACATTGACACACCTTAAAATCTAAGAACATTGACACAAATCTTATAACATTGGCACACACCTAAGAACATTGACACACCCTAAAACCTAAGAACATTGTCTCATCATAAAACCTGAGATCATTGACACACCCTAGTATCTATAAGAACACTTGCATATCCTAAAATCTAAGAACATTGACACAACCTAATACCTGAGAACATTGAGTCACCGGCTAAAACCTGAGAGTAATGTAAGAACTCTTCAGTCTGAAACCCTGAAAAAGAAATTAAGGAAATCTAACCTCAGCATAAAACAAGCAGATACAAAAGAGTGTATTGTGTAAAAGAAGCTCGAAGGTAAAACATCCAAAAGCCAGTTTTTCAAAGCTCCACTGGTGGTAACCGTAGGTAAAAAAGGGATTAATATTTTTGATTCAAGGAGTCCCGGGAGAACAGACGAACGGGACTCGAGGTCGCATGCGAGGACTGCCACACTTTTAACGTCCTTAACCGAGAAGACGCGAAGGTCTGACCGTTTGCAAATGTTAGAGCAAAGGCAGCACCTTCTCCTCAGTTATTTTAAGACCCAGGCCTCCCGCAAGTTAGACTGGCGCCTTACCCACTAGGCTTATCAGGCGGCGCTCAAAACTAAACTACAGCAAACGAAACTAGTTGTCATGAGGAAAATTCATTGATCCAGTCAGCATAAAAACATTTTTGCCGAGGATATTTATGCTCTACCAAAGTCGAGCATAAATATAAACACCTGATTCGTTTCTGTTTGGTAGTTCTATATCTTTTGATCGTTTTTATAACGAATAACGCTCAAATTCATAAAAACTTTTTTCTCGATTGCAATTTTCGCAGATCTCGGATTTCAAGCAAGCAAGTAATCAATTATTAATTGTGTCCTAAAATAGGCCCCATGCATGTTGACGTCGGCAAACTAGTCAACTTCATCCCCAAGCCTCGTATTTAAGGAATAGGTGTGAGCGTATTGCACGTAGAAAGTGGAGCGGATGGCGTAGAAAGTGGAGCGGATGGCGTAGAAAGTGGAGCGGATTGCATAGAAAGTAGGGTGAATCGCGTAAAAAGTGGAGCGGATTGCATAGAAAGTGTATTGGATCGCGTAAAGAGTGAATGGATTGCGTAGAAAGTGGAGTGGATCGCGTAGAAATTAGAACGGATAGCGTAGAAAGTGGACCGGATTGCATAGGTAACCAAGCCTCCTTTAGTTTTCTGGGCCGGACCCTCAAAGAAAGAGTGCACAAAGTACTGTACCCATTCCAGATCATGTTGATTACGGACCCAACCTTTATCCGATCCGTTCGTAACTCTGGCTTGTGTAAACAGTCATATTTTAAGGGCACAGCAACTCTTTGTATCTGTTCCGGTCCGTTCAATTTTAAGTGTAAACGGCCTTAAGAAAGTTTTATTAAAAGATGTTTTTTGGCTAGGTAAAAAAGTTAAACAACTTTGTGTGTTTATCAAATGAAGTTGCACAAATGAATTGTTTAATAGAGAGCTAAAAATTTGTATCTTTTTTCTAAAACACAATTTGACTTGTTTCTTGGCTAGGTAAAAAAATTGAAATAAAGTTGTTCTACTGTTTTTAAGTGCTTATGCAGCGAAAGTTTGATGCCGGCCATTGTTTTTGCTGTATTGGAATCAATTTGATACATATCTTAAAATATTTGGCTGAATGTAAAATCTTCAGAAGATTAATCTCAGTATGGATGATGAAAAGGTTTTTTGGTAATCGCACAGTTAACAGAAAATACGTTTCGATCATCACTATTGATTGTTGAATAAAGGTGCAGAGTAAATACAGCTCACTTAACACTGCGACTGATTGTTCAGACCGCAGAAGCTCAAATTGTCTTTAAAAGTAACTAAAGAAATTTTGATTGGTTTTTCATTGAAATGAATTTTATTGTATTTATAGTCCGGAAACAATAATAACAATAGTAAACTTTGTTCAGTCCCGCTGTACTTAGTCAGTTTAGACTAATTTACTCCAATCAAAAAGATTTCCTAAAAATTGCTTTATTTCCTGTTCAGCACGTTCAAAATCACAAACTTTAGCCTGAAACAAAAAGCTGTGTGTCTCTATACGTTTTCAACAGCAAAAGAATAAACCATGGCTCGAACTGACAAGCTGGTGCTGATAAGTGTATCAGTGTAACGTTTGCAACGAATTTCCGAGTGAATTTATCTATTTACGAGTCACTTATCCGAACAGTAACAGCTTCGCCGTGCTAATTCCAACTGTTGTGGGTTTGCTAAGTTCTATCAGTGCCTTTAGATAAAGAAGAGCCTTTAGTAGTTCGAAGTCATACAGTTTTTGTTGTATTTTTGGCGGTTTTGATTTTTTTAAAAAAAACAAAAATCAGTATGTATTTAAAGTTTTCACTATACTATAGACAATTTTTTTCTCTGCCACCTTTGAAAGACGATGAACACTTTTTCGTTTATTATACCTCCGCCATGAGAAAATTTAAACCCTCAGCCACGAGTTGCTACTACGTTCGTGCTTTAACACATTCTAACCTTCGGAGTTGGCAGAGCAAAACTGATTTTATATCAACTTCGGTCATGCTCTGAATACTGAAATATTGCTAAAACATCACTCACCTTTAAGACAATAATTTGTTAGGGACGAAGCACTCGTATTAATTTTGTTTTTTTAATATCTATTTGGCAGAGTGTAATCTCCAATGTCTTTTAGTTTGTCAAGGTTCCGTCGTCAGATCCAGATTAAGCAGCACTGAATGCTTTGATCAAGTTTAATTGAATCAGTTTTGAATGAAACCATCAACTTCCGTAAAAAAGAGCTTCGGATTCGATTCTTTTGGAATCATTCTACAAAGCCACAGCTATGCAGAATCATTTTCAAGCTAAAACGCAAACCCCTGCATAGTCTTTCGTAAACTAATAACTCAATAACGCGCATTTTCGAAATTTTACTGAATCTTGCCTCAATAGTAAACAAAGTGGTCTCCAGCTCCGACAAAAACAAATCATGAAAGAAAGCTGTATACATGTATGCATCAAGCGTCTTCAAACACGAGCAAAAAAGAATTTTTTCTGCCGTTTAAGACAAATCAATCGGAAACGAATATTTCATTTGAAGCTCAAAAAAATTGCTTACTACAGCGTTAACGTTTGTGGCCTTACAAAATGTTAACAAAAAATCTACCTGCTCCGGTCTTCTTTAACAATCTCCATCCATCACCAGTCCCGCAAACTTCTTCTACATGTTTTTAAATTCATTTTTAAAAGCCCAGTGTTTCCGGTTAACATAATCTTATTTGTTAATGGCAAATGAGTTCGCGTTTACTGCTGCGGACTTAAATGGAAAAAACAATTAGTGTTATGGACTTGGCTAATTGGTTTCCGCATCAACCTTTTAATTTAAGGATGGAGTTGAGCTTTGGCGATGATTATTAAATTGCTTCGATAAGGAAAAAGATCAGTTTTATTATTGAACACACAGCTAGTGTTTTAAACACCAGGACTCCTTGTATATATTTTAATGAGAACAGTTTTTGTTTTCTGTATACAAGGTGAACAGTATATACATACGCATAGAGGTATATGAAATAGATAAACATTAATCTACCTAGTTTCGATCAACGACTAAACCAATTTGTTTCTCAATAGTAATTAATCCTGTGTCCTCTTGCTTTGTGGCCGCTGTTAACAGTTTACTCTGACTCGAGTGAATTCAAATACGTAAACTATATTGAAATGCTTATATGTAAATAAGTTAGTCCCAAGAGATTTGTTTATTGTTCCCAACAGCTGCTACCCATTTAATGGTTTTGTTATAAAAGAAAAAACTTCTTTTAAGGTTTAAAAGGTTTTAAAAAAAAGCATTAAGCTGAGACAAAGTGTCCGAACGAGCCTCGTTAAGAGATTGATAAAAGTTTTCTTACAAAGCATGATGACAGAAGAGCCAACGTCTTTGTTGTTACACGTATGCTTACAAGAACATCTGCTTTGGTCGAACAAAATCTTTCCAAGGTGTCAAAACCTACATTAAAGTGCGTTTTGTTTGTTTGCCATTAAAAGCTCGAAAAAGAAATAATTAGGTCTGATGTGAAACCAACAAGTGAACAAAGTGGGACTTTCATAATATAGTTATAGTGTGGAAATTTCGTTCACATTCGAAATTGCGCTTGATAGTGAAAATGGTGGCCGCATAGAGCCTTTATTGATTCTCGTAAACTTTTTAAAGCTCACAAGAGAAAAAAAAAACATCGTACATTAAAGCTGGAGAAAAGTCGGGGCGTGTTTGTGCCGGGGTGAGTTACGAGTTTTGAGCGCAGTTCTGAGTTAGTAAGGCCACAAACTTCCACATTATTCCAGCTTTGCGAGGAATACGTTTTTGAGCCCATTGAGTAATTTTTTGATCTAATTTTTAAGAAAGAGGAAGAAGGTATTCAGTTTCTCTAGAATTTTTTAGGCGATGCAATTTAACTCTCCAACTTTCAACTGTATCAAAACATTCATTGTAGAGTATCTTAAAAGTTTTTACGAGGTTGGGAACGACAATGGTGAGTATGATGAGGCTGATGATGAACTCTTGTGACGTTGCATCTGTCATCCGTTCGTTTGCATCTGTGGGAAATCTTTTAAGTTCGAGCTTCAATATTCCAATAAAGAGGTGGTGGTACATTGCAACCATTGCTCCTCTCTTCACTCTTACGTATAAATCCAGCATTCATGACCTTCTAAAGCATTGGCTTATGCAAAAGTAGTCACTGTGATTTTCTGTGACATTGTCGGGCAACACCCAGGTTGCTTCATGCATTTTCTTGTGTAGAAATATAGCTCCGTCAATGAGACTCAGTTGAAAGCGCAAAATTCAGGAAACTGTTCTCCGCTTTAGTTTCTAGATCCGACTCCATGTTCTCCCATGACACTTTCATGTCATGGGCATTTCTTGGCACATTGTTGCACGTGCTAACCTCAACGGACCTGTTACCATAGTTTTAAGCCCCCAGTTACTTACACGAAGAACAAATACTTTATGGAGCTTTATGGATCAAGAATCATTTAATGAACGCCTATAAACACCATACACCTGTAACGACTTTACATGTTGATTAGCGTATATATGCAGTAAGATTGACAGCTGGAAGAATTGTTGTTATCCTTAAACATTATTTCAGTTTGTTACTCTTCTTCGGGTGTTTAAACAAGGTCAAATATCTAAAGGCTGCAATTTGATATACACAAGTTTGTAACTAATGTTACAAGTCGTTCATGCTCAATGTTCTGCCGGTGGGGTGCTTACCTTAGTCCCCTCGTGATCTTAAGGTCACACACATTTACATCTATCTACACCAATGGTTTTGATTAGAGTTACTCTTCTAATAGCTTAATAATTAAACCAAATGATAATTTAAGGTTGTATAATATAAAGGTATCAGTAATGGTAGAGAAGAGACAAAAGTTATTACCATAAGGACAGGACAGTTGTGAAGCTTTAATATTCTGAATGTTCTTGGTCATCCAACAGAAGGATGCAAGCCTTGTACCTTTATAATTAACATCTATAACAGCAAACTGAAATTGTTTGCGCATCATAGTGTATCTAGTTGGACAAAAAAGTAACCTGTTAAGTACACAAACATATCATTGTTAAGTACCAAGAAATGGTGCAAACGGATAACGACTTGTTTAGTTTAAACATATATTTTGTCTTATTATTTTCAGTATGGTGAAGTCAACTGCTATAGTTACTCTAAACAAGGCATTACCCAAGTGATAATCTGACAATAAAATTCTGGCTATACAGCCTACTAAGAAACGGCGCAAAATGAATAGCAGCTTGTTAGTTTGGATCTTTCTTCGTGTAGAGGACACATAATTAAACAAGGTTTGTGGTTGGTTGGTGTAAGGTTGGGGTAAGCTTTATCTTTCTTTTGATTGGTTTAAATTTTTGTATCCTCTACGCTGTCCTCTACACGGACATAAAACCGTTCGTTTGAACATTTTTTGTCTTAATATTATCATTGTAGTGGAACCAGCTACAATAGTTGCTCTAGTCAAGACAGTTTAAAATTGAGTAAATTAATCAAGATCTTGAAACCATCAGTAACTAAATAGTTACAATAAACTGAAAAATTGCAGAGTTCAAATACTGCACTGGCTAAGTATAGATCGCTTATTCCGAAAATGAGTTCAGTGTGAGTACAGTATGTTAGCACAGTTAGAATGGTTTAAATTTGTATGTATTTTTCCCCGGGGGGTACTCCCTTCATAGGAGTGGTAGGTATGACTGGTATTTTTTAGGGGATAAAAATTGCTAGTCCGGTATTTTTTAGGGGTTGTAAAAAGAAATCCGGCGTTAAACCAAGAGACTGGTAATTTTTAGGGTTTAAAAACACCAAGCTATTGGACTGTTTACAGTCTCGTGTTTTAGCAAACGTGCGTACTGATAAGAAGTTTAAAAATACGTCCTTTGGCGAACTGCATATCACGTTCAGCACAACATGAGGGGACTTAGTGCCGACCCACTAGCTACCCAGGGGAACATTTCAGCTTTCAGTTGTTTTTTTAGGGTAATTTTTAAACCGAGAGGCATTTTTAGGGTAGAAAATTTTTATCCCTTGGTGTTTCTTAGGGTATTTCGGGGACTTTTCCGACGGTCATCCCGACCCTTTTGACCCCGAAGTACCCCCCCCCCCGGTATTAGACTCTGAAACTCTGTCTTCTGACACTATAAAACACAGT
>JAOBAT010077840.1:0-17487 GCA_026413305.1 Hydrozoanthus tunicans | reverse complement strand
TAATACGGTCAAACTTTAATTTTAGATGTTTTGAAGATTCCGCTTCAGTATAGCCCTTTAAGAAAACTATTTTATTACCTAATGCACTTAATAAGTCATTAAAATAGGCAATTTGGCTATTCATAAATTCTCCAAGAAATATTTGGAAATCCGGTACCAAGTGTCCAAGAGGAAGTTAATACGGTCAAACTTTAATTTTAGATGTTTTGAAGATTCCGCTTCAGTATAGCCCTTTAAGAAAACTATTTTATTAACAGATAAAGAAAAACTGAAATTATTTCCTTTACGACAACTCGAGTATTAGTCGTTTCGCCTGAATAAGGACAGCGATAACATTATATTGACAATAAACAATGAAAGAGTATTAACACTTGATGGAAAACAACTGGCGTTTTCTATGGATCTCTATTCCCACATAAATGATGTTTTAAAGTGTTTAGTAGTGCAATTGGTACAAAAATAGCCTGCAAGCGAGCTGCCACCTTGATAGTCATCCTATTTAACAACTAGGCTACGAGGTGGAGTTTCCTTTGAGTCAATAGTTAATAGATTCATAGAAAATGACAACGAGTTGTCAACACCCTGATCCGAAAGGCGTTGTGCTGGTAAATTCTTCGAACCAGGATTCATACCTTTTTGTAATCACAGAATACCGCTTTTCACGTTTAACCCTCGCGTCTTCACGGACAAGGACGTTAAATCATAGGTCCCGGGTGGCAGGCCTCGAAGGGGACCTCGAGTGCTTTCGGTTGTTCTCCCGTGACTCCTTGTTTGATTCCGAATTTCTTTTTACAGAACGATTTAGTTTTTGTATTTGTTATATAAGGAGAAGTTAGATGTTCATAAATTAGCTGACTGAAAGGGTTAAAGATATATATAACGATCAATTTGCGAGTTTATCTCGTAAAGATGGTCAGAGGAAAAGAGCAACTTCCCCGCGTTCAGTTGGAGTAGACCTAAAGTTACCCTTTACATGCTATCACATCCTTAGATACTCCTCTATACTAAAACCCAATTCCTAATTGTTAATTGCCGTATAAATGACAATTTCTATTCAATTAATTCATTCCATTCACCCGCTCAGACGAACGAGGGCCATACACAAGCCTGCTAGCTCAAACAGTATGAAGTGCACGAACATATTGACTGTTTTTGCATGTGTAGGCGAAGGCCACATAAATAAATTAAATTCCCTTTAAGGAGACGACAAGGCTCTAAACATCAAGATGGTAGGGCAGTTTTGGTAAGCTTAAATATAAATGCTGTTCCTATTTTCAAATCACATACACAGTTAGGAAAGAAAGATCGCTTTTCGGCTGAGGCGACATCATTCTGCGAGTTAACCAATCAACTACTTTAAACCTGTGAAGATGATGTAATGGAGAGGAAAGGAAACTCAAGCAGCTGAAATGGCTTTCGCGATGTCATTCAGTACACGCCCATCGCGCCAACAAATATCCTGATCAAAACTTATGTGAAACAGAACACTTTCGTATTTTGGACGTCAAAGAAGTCACGGAAACTTGCTGTAAGCCCAATCTTGCAATTTAAGCTCAACTCACTCCAAGGTACAGCTTCACATTTCGGTTTCCAACGGCAAGATGTATGATGTTGGGGACAACACAGGTTGGTAATTTTCTTTTCTATCAGGCAATTAATTATTAAGCAAAAAGACATTGATCACGAGTTGCCCTACCTTCCAGTCTTTTTACTAAATTTTTTATGCTTAGATTAGTTAGTTTCCTTGAAGGATTTATTTCCCTCAGTTTCCACAAGCAAAACTATAAACGTTATATTGAATAGTAGTTTTTATAGTTATTACAGCTGGCGTGTGTAGACACATTTGCAAGCGAACTGCTTTGCAGAAAACTCTAAACTCACTAAATATATACTCGCAAAGTACTTTATTTTGCACTTCCTTTATTTATCGATCTAGCAACAAATTTGTTTTTATAAACATTGCTCTTTATCTTCAAATGTTTTACTGCTTCAATTTGTTGTTATCTTTGTTCCTTTGATAATATTCCATTTCATGTTACGGCCGTTTTTCTATTAGTTTGCAGAGAGCATTAGTTAAACGGATTATCATTTAGTTAACTACATAAAAACACCACTTAGTTAACCTGAACAAAAACGTTCCCGGCATGCATCAAAGCTCTAGGTTGTTTTTATTTTTTACCAGAGTGTACCAACAGAGCAAGTTGTACAACTAGAGTATCGCCGCATCATCGGTTGCAGTAAATCTTATTTGAATAATTTTTGTTCTTTTTACAAAGTGAAACTTTACTTTTAACTCTGGTGGTGTTTTCCCTTTGGTTTTTAAAAACAAAAGTGCAGATAACGGTGGTATAAATATTTTATTTAGAAATCGCATATGCTTCGCCAGCTTTGAAGTTTAATTTTTATACAGAGTTAAATTAGCACATTTTCTCAATTGTCCACTAGAAAACATGTATGTTCATAAATAGCAGTTGTGCACAAAATACCCAACCACTACTTTCCGCCAAGGCTTTTAGTTTCTTCAGTTCCAAAAACGAATTTTTTATGACGTTTGCGAGCTGTAGTTTTTACAACAAAAATTAACAGCTGTTGAACCCATTTCTACTCTGCTTACAAAAGACTTTGATCTTGTTCATTATTAACTGAATGCAAAATATACTTTAATACTTCTTTTTTAGTAACCAACTTTTAAAATTTTGTAACCAAAAGTTAAGTTTCTCTTTTTCGCAAAATTCATTGCTATTTTACTACTGTCATTGTTTTCGTTTTTGAAGCGAGTTAAATAATTTATACACTGTTGAAAACAACTATGGATACATGTTAATCTGATATACAAAGCACAAAAAGAACTTTTGTAGAAGAACGATCCCCTTTTTTTCTTTCTTTCTTATTGAGCTTTCAAAATGGAAGAAATTTCAATTTAGCCAACCTCAACCAAACAAAACCCACTTACCAACTTTTATGCCTTTGAAGTCGAAGGATAATTCCTTGTGAAAAGAAATGAAACTACAAAACAATGCATCAAACAATGGCGTCATGGTGTCGGCGCTAATCATTCTTGACTGACATAAGTCAATACTTGGTTCGCTTATAAGATCAAAAGAGTCCATTTAACAAAAAGAAGAGTTATATAGACAGAAGTAAAACTCAAGTTTACGTCAAAATTTGATAGTTCGAGACGAGATTCAACCATATTGCCAATATAAATTAGTGTAGTTAAAAATCAAGCGATAAATTTTTTCGCATTTTTAATGTTAGTAGTAATTAAACTTACTTTCAACTTTTCATTCCTACTCCGCAACTTTTTTTTAATTTAGTTAGTCTGGCTTTTATTTTTTTTTAGCCAAATACAACAGCAACCACAACCACTCCATCTCTGTGCGATCCGATATCGGACTCAACCCTGGTCAAAGTCATCAAGACCATAGCTTACTCTGTGCTGATGATCCTCACGTTCGGTGGAAACTCTCTGGTTATTGCTGTCATCTACAGAAACCGCAAAATGCGAACAATCATCAACTACTTTATCTTGAGTATGGCCATCTCAGATGTAATGCTTCCTATTTTTTCACATCCCGCAAGGATAACAGATATCCATCGCCAATCAGGGTTTTGGCCACTGGACGGAGACTTTGGAAGAATATCGTGCAAGCTGACCTTTTTCTCAATGTTTTTATTTCTTGTAGTTTCGATCTTGACTTTGGAAATTATTGCTGTTGAGCGTTTTTTCAGTGTTGTTTTACCGATGAAAAAACAGCCAATAAGTAACAAGAGGGCCTGTTTCATTGCTATTGCCTTAACTTGGATAATTGGAGGAATTTACTCTTCTACAAAATTGTATTCGTTCGATCTCATCCACAAAGGAACCACGCATACACCCTACTGTAAATACAGCTGGGAGCCGGCGTTTGACCACAAAGAAGCGTTTAGAATCGAGTTTGCCGTCATCCTTGTCGCCTTCACCATCATACCCTTTTTACAGCTAACCAGTCTCTACTCAGCCATCATCATAACCCTCCTCAGACAGAAAGGCAACTTCCATTTCTCTTCGAAAGCAGCAACGAAAAGAGCCATAGAAAATAGACGAGTAACATACATGTTGTTGAGTGTGATTGCTGTTTTTCTCGTTTCATGGCTGCCTTACAATATATATAAGTTCCTTGAATTGTTTGTATGGCCTTCTCACCAATATTGTGATCATGAGTCAAGGCAGCTGATGTTTAGCGCACGTTTCCTCTTTCATCTTAACCCAGCAATCAACCCTATCATCTACTGCATCTTCCTAAAAAGCTACAGAAAGGGTTTCCTGGAGTGTTTCCGTTTTTTCAAGAGTTGTAAACCATGTGCTAAGAACTCAAACCAGATGTTTGCTTAAGAAGAACATAATATTAATTGTCTTGTGGAGAACATATCTTACAAAATATTGTACTGTCGTGATTTAAGACTTACCAAGAATTTTATGAGACATGTTTAGACAACCTATGTCGCCAAATTACAACTCTTGTAGATTTGAATGATTCGAACAAACCAGCTAACCGGAAGAAACCAACTGAAGTAACGTTGTGCGACAAATTAGGGGGTCGAATTTACCTTTTTCTTGTTTATTTGTTCCGAGAAAAAACAAAACCCCCTGTCGTTTATTAATTTATAAAAATAATTTTACAATTTGACATTAATCGGGCAAAATCAACTATTAAGCTTTTTTCCCCCTCCTTTTTTTAAACTAGAACTTAATTAATAAAAACAATTTTACAATTTGAAATTAACCGGCGAAACTGTCCTATTAAGCTTCCCTCCCCCCCTCCTTTTTTTAAATTACAACTTTATTAAGACCCCCCCCCCAATTTCTTAAGCACTCCCCCCATCTCCTGAAACTTCTCAAGGGTGTACTGTACACAGATGTCTTTTACCTTTAGAAGTTTAGGTGATTTTGTAGTTTAGTAGCCAGTATTCTAGGGAAAAGACTGGTATTTGTTTATGAACTGTTACGCAGTTTTGTTCAGTATTGTACATGACACATTGACAGCAAAGTATCATAGAGCTGGAGAATTGCTGTTCTTCTTGTGTATGTGGAAGATGGATGAATGGAAAAATTTAAGAATCATGCAAATGATATGTTGTTGAATTTGTAAAGCCCCCTGTCTCTTAGAGGCATGCCCCCCTTCCCCTCTCCACCAATCCTTTTCTAATAACTCCCCTCCCCCAACCCATTGATTGCAAAGGTTAAGCCCTTCAAGAGCTTGGTAGAGAAGTTAATGTACATAGGTTAGTTGAAAACCAAGCTTGTCGACGTTTTCTTTTTGTAAACTATATGTTTCTTTGCATTTTGAAACTGTGTAATCAACTTAGTTAAATTAGTTAAGCTAAATGCAAGAACAATCTCAGGCTTTACTGCTTACACCTGCATTGCAATTTGTTCTTCGCTGATCCTGGCCTGGCCTGGTCAAAGTCATTACGACCATAACTTAATTTTTGTTGATGATCCTCACGTTTGGTGGAAACTCTCTGGTCGCAGCTATTATCTGCATAAATCGTAATATGAGAACAATCATCAATTACTTATGTTACGTCTGGCTATTCCTCGAGCTCAGATGTAAATCATACATATAAAAAAGAGGTTCATTGGTCCATATTGCTTTGGCCACTTGACGGAGTCTCTGGATCAGTTTGAAACAGACAAATGAATAAATAAAAGTACTTTATGTACCTATCAAAGTATTTATCTTAAGGTAGCAAATTGAGGAAAGTGAAGGTAACTCCATTGAAATAGAACCCGCACTTAGATCTTTGTCAAACTTTCTTCACTCTTCAATCGTTTTTCGTAAACTGCAAAAATGGAATAAGAAAGGGGTATGCCCATGGTAATTTTCGATATTTGATTGATACAACATCCCCACTAGGGCTATTTTTCTGTTGTCGCAAGCTAGAAACTAAAACTATTGATTACTCATGTGGCAGATAACATCGAGGAGCGTAAGTAGAATAAAGGAAGATAACGGAAAGAGTTCTTCTGGATCAGGAGAATATTTTTCTTGTGGTTTGCAGTAAATACATTTTTGGTAAAGAGGAATTTTCGTGTGCTTTTGTTGTTGCTAAGTTTCCAATACCTAAGAAAATAGTGTATTATTGTCTATGCTTTTATATATTTTCCACTCTAGCAACACTGAGATTTTTCCTATTTTCTTCTCCATAGACTTTCATTCGGAGTTCAAAAAATTTTTAAGTTGAACTATAAATCTCCTGCGGCGAAAATGTCAGAAATCTAAAATGAAACTAATCTTTCAAATGCTATTGAAACCATTTTGTCATTGTTATATCTATGGCTCTAAGGGTTTTCCACCACATTTATTCGAAACATGTGAAATAAGCTTTCGATAATGCATTCAAAACAAAGAAAACCCAAAACAATCGAGTGAGGTTAGCTTTTTGCTCAAACACTGAGCCACCAGCAACGCAAACTTTCTTATGATAATACGAACTTCAGCGGGAATGTGAAATTTATTTCCTGTTTAAATCATTTGACATAATACATATTTAATGAGCTTAGTTAATCGTTTTGCCCGAATAAGGACAGCGAGACATAATATTGCATGACAATAAACAATGAGGGAGAACTAACACTTGATGATGTTTTAAAGTGTTTAGTAGTGCAGTTAGTACAAAAATACCTAACAAGCGAGCTGCCACCTTGATAGTCGTCCTATTTAACAATTAGGCTGCGAGGTGAAAATTTCTGTGAGTTAACAGTTAGTGATTCGTACAAAACGACGACGAGTTGTCAACGCCCTGATCCGAAAAGTGTTAACTTCTTCGAACCAGGATTTATACTTTTTTGTAAATACAGACTACCGCTTTTCACGTTTAATGTTCGAGTCTTCTTGCATGAGGACGTTAAATCATAGGTCCCGGGTGGCAGGCCTCGAAGGGGACCTCGAGCGCTTTTTGTTGTTCTCCCGTGACTCCTTGTTTGATTCAAAAATGATAAAAATGTCTTTTTACAGAACGATTTATTTTTGTATTTGTTATGTAAGGAGAAGTTAGATGATCATAAATTGGCTGGCTGAAAGAGTTAAAGCAATACATCGATCCATTTGGAAGTTTATCTCATAAAGCTTGTCACAGAAAAAGGGCAACTTAACCGCGTTCAGTTGGAGTAGACCTAAAGTTACCCGTTACATGCTATCAAGTCCTTAGATACTCCTCTAAACTAAAACCAAATCCCTAATGGTTTCTTGCCGTATAAATGACAATTTCTATTCAATTAATTCATTCCATTAACTCGCTCAGAAGAATGAGGGCCATACACAAGCCTGCTAGCTCACACCATATAAAGTCCACGAACATATTAATTGTTTTCGCATACGTAGGCGAAGGCCAAACAATTAAATTAAATTAAATTCCCTTGAAAGGCAAGGCTCTTTACATGAAAATGGTAGGGAAGTTTTGGTAAGCTTAAATAAACCTGCTGTTCTACACAGTTAGGAAAGATAGAGCGCCGTCTCTGACACGACATCATTCTGCGAGTTATATTTAGCCAATCAACTACTTTTAACTCGTCAAGATAATGTAATAGGGCGGAAACTATACTCAAGCAGCTGAAATGGCTTTCGCGATGTCATTCAGTACACGCCCATCGCGCCAACAAAACGTCCTGATCAAAACTTATGTGAAACAGAACACTTTCGTTTTTTGGACGTCAAAGAAGTCACGGAAACTTGCTGTAAGCCCAAATTTAAGCTTAATTCATTCCAACGTTTACAGCTTCACATTTCGGTTTCCAACGGCAAGAAATATGATGTCGGGGACAACACAGGTTGGTAAATATCTTTTGTATCAGGCAATTAATCATTAAGCATAAAGACATTGATCACGAGTTGCCCTACCTTCCAGTCTTTTACTAAGTTTTTATGCTTAGAATAGTTATTTTACTTGAAGGATTTATTTCCCTCAGTTTCCACAAGCAATACTATAAATGTTATATTGAATAGCAGTTTTTCTAGCTATTCCTTGCGTGTGTAGACACATTTGCAAGCGAACTGTTTTACAGAGAACTCTAAAAACTCACTAGATATATACTCGCAAAGTAATTTATTCTGTACTTCCATTATTTATCTATCTAGCAACCAATTTGTTTTTATAATCATTGCCCTTTATAATTATCTTCAAATGTTTTACTGCTTCAAATTGTTGTTATCTTTGTTCCTTTGATAATATTCCATTTCATGTTACGGCCGTTTTTCTATTAGTTTGCAGAGAGCAATAGTTTTTAATAAACGGAAATTGCTAAACACTACGATTTATCAGTTAGTTATCTGCATAAAAACAAAATTTAGTTAACCTGAACAAAGACGTACTTTGCATGCACTAAAGCTCTAGGTTTTATTTTTTTTACCAGAGTGTACCAACAGAGCGAGTTGTTGAACTAGAGTATCGTCGCATCGTTGGTTATAAAAGTTATTTGAATATTTTTTTTCTTTTTATAAAGTGAAACTTTGCTTTTAACTTTGGTTTTGTTTCAAAAACAAAAGTGCAGAGAAGGGTGGTATAAATATTTTATTTAGAAATCGCATATGCTTCGCCAGCTTGGAAGTTTAATTTTTATACAGAGTTATATTAGCACGTTTTCTCAATTGTCCACTAGAAAACATGTATGTTCATAAATAGCAGTTGTGCACAAAATACCCAACCACTACTTTCCGCCAAGGCTTTTAGTTTCTTCAGTTTCAAAAACAAATTTTTTATGATGTTTGCGAGCTGTAGTTTTTACAACAAAAATCAACAGCTGTTGAACACATTTCTACTCTGCTTACAGAAGACTTTGATCTTGCTCATTATTAACTTAATGCAAAACCCACTTACCAACTTTTATGCCTTTGAAGTCGAAGGAAAATTCCTTGTTAGAAGAAATGCAACTACAAAACAATGCATCAAACAATGGCGTCATGGTGTCGGCGCTAATCATTCTTGACTGACATAAGTCAATACTTGGCATTCGTTACTTAGTTCTGTAACAGTTCGCTTATAAGATCAAAAGAGTCCATTTAACAAAAAGAAGAGTTCATATAGACAGAAGTAAAACTCAAGTTTACGTCAAAATTTGATAGTTCGAGACGAGATTCAACCATATTGCCAATATAAATTAGTGTAGTTAAAAATCAAACGATAAATTTTTTCGTATTTTTGATGTTAGTAGTAATTAAACTTACTTTCAACTTTTCATTCATACTCGGCAACTTTTTTTTAATTTAGTTAGTCTGGCTTTTATTTTTCTTTAGCCAAATACAACAGCAACCACAACCACTCCATCTCTGTGCGATCCGATTTCGGACTCAACCCTGGTCAAAGTCATCAAGACCATAGCTTACTCTGTGCTGATGATCCTCACGTTTGGTGGAAACTCTCTGGTTATTGCTGTTATCTACAGAAAGCGTAATATGCGAACAATCATCAACTACTTCATCTTGAGTATGGCCATCTCAGATGTACTGCTTCCTATTTTTTTCATATCCCGCAAGGATAACAGATATCCATCGGCCATCAGGATTTTGGCCACTGGACGGAGACTTTGGAAGAGTAACGTGCAAGCTGACCTTTTTCTCAATGTTTTTATTTATCGCAGTTTCGATCTTGACTTTGGAAATTATTGCTGTTGAGCGTTTTTTCAGTGTTGTTTTGCCGATGAAACAACAGCCCATACGAAACAAGAGGGCATGTTTCATTGCTATTGCCCTAACTTGGCTGATTGGAGCACTTAATTCTTCTACAAAGTTCTATTCGTACGACCTCATCCACAAAGGAACCATGCCCTACTGTAAATATAGCTGGGAGCCGGCGTCTGACCACAAAGAAGCGTATAGAATCGAGTTTCCCATCATCCTTTTGGCCTTCACCATCATACCTTTTTTACTGCTTACCAGTCTCTACTCGGCCATCATCTTTACCCTCCACAGACAGAAAGCCAACCTCCTATTCTTGTCGGAAGCAGCAAAGAAAAGAGCCATGAAAAACAGACGAGTAACATATATGCTGCTGACTGTGATTGTTGTCTTTCTCGTTTCATGGCTGCCTTTCAATATGTTTAAGTTCCTAAGGTTGTTTACGTGGCCTTCTAACCAATACTGTGAATCAAAGCAGCTGAGGTTTAGCGCAGTTTTCTTACCTCATCTTAGCGCAGCATTCAACCCCATTATCTACTGCGTCTTCCTAGAAAGCTACAAAAAGAGTTTCCTTGAGTCTTTCAGTTTTCTCAAGAATTGCAAACCATGTGCTAAAAACTCAAACTAGACGTTTCCTGAAGCGGAACTTAACGTTAACTGTCTTGCAGAGAACACATCTTCAAGGGCAGTAGTTTTGTTACAGTTGAAGAGCAACTTATCTAAAAAACACCTGATATTTAGTGCTATATATAAGTTTGAGGCACCCTTAGCATATGTAATCTGTAAAATAAATACTGACGTAAATGAGAAAATTAAATGTTAAAAAAATTGTTGATGACAGATGCAAAGTGACAGCAAAAATATATTGATACAATAGAGTTCATAGTGGTTTCATTTAAATATGTCGGTAATTTTCATCTCAGCCACATGGTGTTGTGCCTCACGGATCGGAGTTCTTTGGTATCCAAACCACATATGCAGTGTAATCAATGGGCTCCTGCATAGTTCATATATACGGACTGGTTAGGAAACCATTGTTGTATTTCTTTGTTTGACTTTTTCTTTTGTTTTCTGGTTTTGACCCGGCACAAAACGTGCACAAATAACAAAAGGTTTTGAAACGCAAATCAACAAGTAGCCAGTCAAAACATTCTTACCTACAATGTAAAGGGTCACTGTTCGTTCAACTGAAAACAAAGCATCTTTGTACATTTTTTTTTTCCCTTTTGAGGTTTTTGCTAACCAGTCCCTATGTTTAATATGTTTTCAAACTGTTATGTTGCAGAGTTTAATTACAATAACAATTCTAATTGATGATTGGTTCCTTCGGTCTACAAAAGAATAAAGTTTATGAATCAAGTTTTATGTCAATCAAGTCTTCCAATCAGCTATGAAAATAGTCTGCTTGGGCGGCTGGGGAATTTTTTTTTCGCGGAAAATTCTCACGGGGCACGAAGTTGTTGCCATGGTCGACTCAAGATGGCTGCAACGTCGTGCCCTGTGAGTTTTCCGCGCTAAAAACAACACCAAACTACTTGCAAGTAGGCAGACAAAAACTACACAAAAAAAAACGGATCGCAAGGTTAAAGCATTTATTTGTTACCATGCCACTCACGGTTGCGTATGAAATCGAGGCATTTGTGCATTAGTGAGTCAGCCAAAATCGCTCTAACGCGGATTGCACCGTGCTATATATAGCCGGTTAACAACGGAAAGATTAGTATGCGTTTTCATTTGTCGAACGCAATAATGATTTCGAGTTGGATTCCATAAACACATAGACTGTAGAGTGTAAAACGAACCCACGTACACGAACCGACGTTAAATTCTGTATCGAATCACTGATCACAAGACTTTGTTTTGACATGACATAACTATGAGTAAACGAACAGAAATACTTTGTGGCTCAAATCTTTATCTGACTCCTGATGCATCGCGCAACCGATGACTGATCGCTCTACTTAACCTAAGTCAAAATCAATTCATGCGTTAATTGTTAAGTACTCACAAATCTTGTTAACTCGAAACTTGGTCAGTCTCAGTGAAAACTTAGCCTGGTTTTTGAGTTGAAACCACGGATAGTTTGCAATAAATCGAAATGATCTTGTGTACGTAGAGCTCAGAACCATCCACCGTCAAATGATTTTTGACCAACTTTAAGACACGAATGTCGTCAAGTTTATAGGCCCCGGTTCAAACGGTTGCACTTCTGCCGCGTCGAATCAATTTAAACCTAGATTCGACGTTTGAAACCACTAAATTCGGCGAGTCGAATTTGTGTCGAAGATACGGCAAACTTTGTTGCATCTCCGACTGAAGTGCGACACTGATTAATATGGTCGCGTTTCTGCCGTGTTAAATTCAATGCGTCCATGATACTATGTATTTCGGTTGACCATTAAAAAAAATTTTGAGACAAAAATCGTCGTTTAAATCCGACAGTCAAACTTCCATCGAACTACTGCTGTATTAAGTGAATTTAATTCGACACGGCAAAAGTGTGACGGTTTGAGGCGGGCCTTGACAGCACAGATCTAGAATAGGCCTGGTGTCGAGAGCGAAACTAACTAAAGGTTTTTGAGTTTTGAACAGTGTTTATTGCATCTTAATTAAAGGTAGGGCAGCAAGTGACTAGAAGGTTTAATTTTGAATTATTTTAAACTGTATCTTACAAAGCGTATCAACAGGTACCTGTATCGCGAACGCTGATCACCCACACAGAAAAAGAAAATACAATGTTTTCAAAAATGTTTATTTTGACCTGTTGTCGTGTTGTTGATACAAAACCATATTTTTGCAAATGATTGTTTTATAAAAACATTTCATGTGACCAATTTCATAAAAGGCTTTCGAAGCATTTAGATATAACTTGTTTAGTGTTTGAAATCGATTTTTAATACATATCAAAACAAAAACCTTTTTTAATTTTTCAAAATTAAATATATAATTGTATATAAAATGTTTGGTTTTATGTTTACCCAATTCATTGAGTTTTTAATCCTATAGAACAAGGTGTAGTTAAGAGACTTGTTATAAACACTAGATAAATCTCCTCGATTCAGGTATTTTGCCACCTTACAGAAATAATACTGTCAAATGTAACTAACTATACTAGCCTCTGCGGCTTTCACTGGACTGTCGCCGAGCTGTCGATATTTTTGTGTCAGCGGATTGTCGCCGCGAGGCCGAACGTAGTTCTCCAGTCTGTTGAATCTGTACCATCCTATGTTGAATTTTAACAATTTTCGCCTGAAATCTCAGAATTCTTTCTTGTAGTCTTAAAATTTCATTAGAAACTAAAGGATTGTTTAGTTTAGAAATATCCGTTGAATCTGGTGGTCTATCGAATGGGTGATCAATGCGAATCGTTATATTTTCTGCGCCACTTGCAGCCGTTGCAAGTCTGTCCGGCGAAGAGCAGTCGCCCGTTGATGTCCTGTTACAAGGTTGAGCGTCTCTGACAGATCTTAAAACTTGTGTATTATTATCTATTATTATCTGAGGGTATTGCAAGTTATTAGGAGGAGGAGGAGGAATATCAGGACCCTTTTTAGGGATGGGGACAGGTTTTCGAGTTCTAGGTGCTGGCACAGGTCTTTGTACTTGTTTAACAGTAACAGAGTTAGAATTGTCTTTCTGTTCTCTTTTCTCATCTCTGATATCTATAGTTTGCGTTTGAGTCACTGTCGACAAACCAGAATTCTTTCTTCGTTTAATGTTATCTTTGTTTTCTTCTACAGTTCTAGCAACACTTTCGGTTTTTGCTGTCGATTCTTTTATGTTCTGTAGGTCTTGTTTAAGCTTGGCAATGCTTGGCCTTCTAGCGGTAGGCTTTCTAGTCGTCGCATAGTCCAGCCCAAGGTAATGACCCCAGGTTTGTCGAATGACCGGTGCTACTAAAGTCCATATATAGATTAGACAACAAATGTAACTTGAGGCCATCTGCACCCAAACTGCGGCCCAGTTCTTTATCAGCTTCTTAAAATCAGCCTTTTCATCCGGGCTATGCCAGTTTGTAATAACCATCATGATATGTAGAGACGCGAGAAACAGGACAAAATGAAAGAAGGAATAGCTATAGGAGACATCTTGACCATCCTCACCAACGCTCTTGTCCCTGTCGTCATTTTGTCCCTTGCTTTCTTGAGTGCATTCACTGTTCTTCCTAGATTTTGAAGAGTCCGACAGAGCCAGTCCTAACTGGCCAAGCTGTGAGGTACTAGCGCGGACGTTACAAGCAAAAAGTAACAGCGAAAATGTTAAAAAGCAGCCAAAAATACCTTCGCCATTCACACCTGAGGCTTTATCGTACTCCAATATCATCTCACCAAGAGGGTTGCAATTTGAGTCCGGCTGAGTAGAAAGCGTGTTCCAAGTCAAATACATCGTGTAGGTTGTCACAACAGAGGACTGCAACAATCCCGCACCTTGGTTCTCGCTTTGAACTCGGGGCAAGATCGAAACAATTGTAGCTAATATACAATGGCCAACGTTGAAGCTAATGTAAAAAGTATTGGCTTTGCAAAATGAGATATCCTCAGGGTTGGTAAAAAATAGGTAAAACATCACCGCCGCAGCGATGGAGATCGAATAGACAAGAGCAGTTGCAAAGGCAAGGGCAAAGTACCAACATTTTGTGTTTAGAGTCTCCATCTTCTCTGCCCAGGCTGCACTCCACGAGTAACCAAAATCAATGACAAGAACTATTTGTAATAAGATAAAAACGAAGCCTCCAGTAAGGCCAACATACATCCACACTCTCCAAAACAAGTTTATATCTGGAAGATAAAAAGTCGCAGCTATTATTCCAAGAAGTGTCATAAGTTTTATGTACCAGAAACCATTATGTACTTTGGCGCGAAACTCGCTTGTTGATGTCACTTTAAGCATGCCCACGCTAAGAATAAGATAGAAAACTGACACTGCAAAGGAAATTCGATAGACAGCTGAGTATCCAACAAGGCTATCACACATTGCTTTTGTTGTTAAACCGGAGCAAAAATAAGGAATCCTGTCGAGGTACGCACGCATATTGGGGACTAGCATTAAGAAACAGACCGTTGTGCTAAGAGCAAGGAAGATCGAAAACAACAAGCGAGATCGAAGACCTTTGAATTTCTTCTTAACAAACAAGCTGCAAGCAGCTGATCCCGCGCAGCATGCGACCTCGCTAGCGACCTCGGCAATTCCAAGAGTCTGCAAGGCTGCTCCCATATGCACCCATATAGATTGCTCTTGATGTCACACAAGGTATTACTTTCGTGTCACGCAACAGACTGTAACGCGTCTAAAGCTGATAACTGATTATAAGCAACAAGGAAATGGTGGTACCAATATTTCCAAGTTAATGACGATAAGTAGATGCTTTCTTCCTTTTGAAACCGTGACTCTTTGTAGGTAATGTGCTTGAAGGCGTCACGCAAACAATAGTGTTGATGTCACGGCTCGACTTTGTTCATAACAATGAAAGTACGCTTTCTTCTTAAAACTACAGCCGCAGCGTTTGCAACAAAGACTTTTTTCCTTGATTTTGTTCAAATATCCTTCTGCCCTCACACTCAAACCGTAGATGAAAAAACTTTTTTGTTTCAGTTCCGCTAAAACGCCTGATACTTTTCGTGTTCCGCTACACCAAACAAATGAATGAGAATCCTCTCTTGTTTCTTCAACTCGGGAAAGCTCGTTATATTCAATCTATGGTGTTAACCCTGCTACCAAACGCTTTTTGTTCCAGCTAATGTCCTAACACATCCAATTTAGGTAAGGTTGCACTGAATGACATAAACAACGGTTGTAGCTTTGTCTTACTCGTTTGTATACTCGTTGTGCTTTCAGTTCGTTTCCCCCCTTTAACGCAATGGTTTTGAACTTTGTTAAGAACGCGTTTGTGCAGTTCGCCACAAGTCTTTGAACAACCTTTCGATAAAAACAGGAGTTTCGTAAAACTAGATTCTTCCTGCAAATTTTGCGCTTACAGCCGTAGCAGTTGTTTACCCGCAGATTTGGTTGCAAACAGACCATTCAACCGTTATGACCTTTCATCCAATACACGAACTGGACGTGGTCCTACTAAATGCCTTTAAAGGAGCCTTCCTCGACGAATTTAGAGTAAACTACCGTTTCTTTGTTTAGTTCACAAAATCCCAACACATCGAGATTTTCTTCCAAACCAACTTTCTAGCTAAGGTGTGTCAAAAGAAGTATTTTAGTCCGTGACAAGACTCTCTTTTCGCGCCATGACGCCACCCGTTTAACTGGTGGCAATGAACCTTCGTAAAAACTCGATAGTTTCCGAACACTGGTCGAAGTAAACAAATTAAGTTGTTCGTTGCTTGTGAAGGGTGTGACGTCATGTCTTAACTCCTCGGACCGTCTCGATATGTGCCTCGTATCATCTCGTCTTGTTGTCCCGATAATGAATTTTATTGTGTTTCGTATCATTATTGATCATAGTGCATCCCTTTAATTTAACAATTATCTTCTCGTTGCTTTATATCTGGTGAATTGTAACACATGAAAATCATCGCGGATTTAGAGATTTCAGCAACAGAACAAGGAAGATCTAGAATGTTTTAAATTGAATTCTCCATAAAAATTATCATAAATAAGGCTAATAATAGAACAAATTTTGGTCGATTTTCAGGCTGATGTTCTTTTAAACAACCTGAAGCTGGTCAAGCGTACCCAAAAAAACTTCTACAACATATTTTCAATAACAAGGAAGAAGTTTTTAAACTTCAAAGTTTAAATCCATAATGCACAATTCGAGTTCTTTAATAGCAATATTGGTATACACTTGCTTAAGTCATTTTGAACTTTACTTCACCAGTCGCACATCATTAATCAGTTGGAGGAAAGACAATTTGATTGTTTTTCAGCTGAAACTGAAACTGAGAAAAATCAGAATACACTGAACTTTTGCGGAGTACAATCTTTCGTCTGAGTAAATTCAGTAGAACCGGGAGGGAGGGGGACACCGCTCCCCCCCTCCCCCCCCCCGAATAATTTGGCTGGTTCCCCAAATAACTCACTAGTTAACAACAGGAATCTTTGAGTATTAGTTTCAGATAATACAATTTTCGCTGTGCCTCCCTAATATTTTTTTTACTTCCGCCGCTCATGCGGTACGACTAAGGATTACAGCCCAAAATGTCAGTATCTTTCATTTTTCCACGATATAAAACTTAAAATGCTTACCAGCTTGTTTCTTCAAAAAAAATAACGCATAAAGTGCTTCAACTTAATCACATAAAAAGTTAAAGGTCTGATGAAATTGTTCTTTGGTAGCATAAATAAACGATTCAACTTCGTTGGTTGTAGAGCTATTGTACTTTTAACTTTGACACAGTTCTCTTGAAAAATCATTAAGTCAATAACAAATTAAAGGAAAAATGAAATAAAAGTATCCCCGCTTCTTTATTTCTTTGTTTTAGCGGCTCGAATAGTCTTACTAGAATTTTTTGTAAGAATAACTTTACAGGAACGAAGCTCGATCTGAGCAGTTTTGTGGTTCTCGTACAAAAAGTGTCAGGACTCATTTTGCATTTTCCTAAACACAAACGTCCCGGAAGCTTAAAGTAATAAAGAAATCAGATAAATATATTCACGATTATGTGCCATAATGTCAACCAAATAGATTTCTGGGCCGTTCCTAAGTCTCTGGTGTGTACATAGTAGCCTCTTCGAACCGCAGTCACCCCTTTGGCGTTTCCGGAGCAAAACAAACGAGCGTACAAAGGCGCGAGAGGGTGGTCTCCTTGGGGGGGGGGGGGGGGGGGGGGGGGGGGGGGGGGGGGGGGGGGGGGGGGGGGGGGGGGGGGGGGGGGGGGGG
>JAOBAT010077829.1:0-20123 GCA_026413305.1 Hydrozoanthus tunicans | reverse complement strand
TATGTGCCGCCACCCACCACCTTCCCTGACAAAATTGGGTTCCTTAAAAATACCATTGTTTTGACTTCTTCCCTTAAACCCCCTGAATTGGCATTTTACATGTGAAATCAGTAGTTATCAGAGGTTACGCTTTAAACAAATGTAAAATAATTTCATCCGGCCTAACATCTAAAATTTGCAAACAGCTAAAATCGATCGTGACCTACATTCCTCTGCTTTTTGGAAACTTCTGATCATTAAGACTCTCCGGGGCCCAGCAAGACTTTGTCTTGTTGAAGTCGTATTGCAAGGGTCTTGTTTTCGAGCCCCGGTCAAACTTATATGTTGTGTTCTTGAGTAGATATTGCACCCGACTTGTTGGAGTCGACTCTGGTGTATAATTGAAAGGGGGGGAGGGGGGGGGGGGTGTCGGCTCAAAGACTTTTATACTGTTAACACTTCAGAGATAAGCGTCAGTTATCGCTGTTATGATTTTGATTAACATCGAGTTTTTGTTTTTGCGTGTGTTTGTGTTTTTAGGCTGAGTTTATTTTTTCGATAAAACAAACGTCGTTTTGTTCTTATTCATATTCTGGTAATCATCACTTTCACCTCGATCATTATTGTTTATACTTGTACTGTAGGCTCGGAAGGAACGTGGAGACATGTCTCTTTACGACTTTTGTCAAAGTGTACCATATTTAGACCAAGTTCTGAGCGAAGTCCTACGTCTCAACGGGCCTGTTTTAAGCTCGCTGCTTGAATGCAAACAAGACTGCACCATCAACGGGGTGCATTTCCCCAAGTGGGTGGAGATGAATGTTCCTGTTTACACTCTTCACCGAGATCCGCAGATCTGGGGTGAGGACCCACAGAAATTTGATCCAGAACATTTTTTAGCTAAAGCTAAAGAGAACCGTCATCCGTACGCTTTTCTTCCTTTTGGTATCGGACCCCGTCAGTGTATAGGCACAAGGCACGTATCCACTACTGCCCACCATCAACCAGACAATAAAGATGATAGCTAAAACGGAGTAGCTAGTGGTACTGATATTATTAGTGATATTTATGAATCTAAAGCCATTTAAGACTTCTTCGTACTCAGTATAAAAGAGCAATTTGAAATTGAAGGGTATTTTAGAACTTTGACACTCTGGTGTTTTTGTTGGTACGCATGCATACATACACATGGTCTAGAAGATAACTACACCTCCTCCCTTAGGACATATGGATGGTAAATGTCGATAAATAGACAGACAGATGGAAATATGTTTCATCCCTTTTTCAGTCTTCCTTAATTGTAAACGAGCAGCCCATGTTTGTCTGGCAGGTGTTTATCCTGAGTGCGCTATCTAATTTCCAGTCTCCGCTCTTTCCTTCTTTTAGGTTTGCGCTTATGGAAATGAAGATTGGTCTTCTCCAAATATTGGAGCATTTCCGGTTTGAGCGCGCTCCCGCGACCCGATCGACAAACGAGCAACGTGCTGTTATTCTCATGGCTCCGAAGCATCCCATTTACGTGAGATTCTCTCGGCGTTGATTCCTCGTTCCGTCGTTGAAAGTAGCGTTGTGTTGGCAATACTAATGGCAAATACACAGGAAAAGTTAATGATCAAAATGTTGCTCATTCTATGTTCAAACCACGTCAAGTTTTGTGCCTGTGAAACCGTCGATTTCACATTAAAGTATTCCTTTTTTATTTGACTTAACCTCATTTTGAAGTGCTAATGTTTGTTGTTATTACTGCAAACGTTAGATCCTGATTTGGAACACTTTCGTAGGTCGTTGGTCGTAAGATCTTCGAAATTGAACTTTTTCGAATTATAACTTTTTCAGGACACCGACGTTCAGGTGGCCGCCGTAACGGTGCATTCGATATTGTATTCACTCATGTTCTTTGCCGTCGACGTCGGTTTTCTTGTTTCTTAAGGTCCTCAAGACGCGGGTTTTGATGTTTTGTTATCCCTTTGCAAGGCAGGAATTTTCATGAGTAGTCATTTTTCAATATTAAAGATATACCTTATCCAATGCTACTAAAGTAAAACTAATGGTAGAGTGAATCGTTGATATATAGTTGAAGAAGAAATTATTTATTCACAACTTGAAAGCTCAGAAAAAAAATCTGAGTTACTGACGGGAATCGAACCCGCAACCCTCTGATTACCGGTCAGATGCTCTAACCACTGAGCTACATGAAGAGACTCACATGGGGAGCCGAGTCACTGGTTATGTTCTTGTCAATTCCCGCTTAACATACGTCAGGCAAATTGCTCGCTCGATATGTCCAATAGCACAATAATAGATGCAAGTATCAACGTGCTATTGGACATACCGAGTGAGCAGTTTGCGAGACGTATGTTAAGCGGAAGTTCATTGTTGTGCAGCATGCCCGCCACAAAAGTTACTCTAGTCAAGAAAGTTTAAAAGTGAGTGAGTTCATCAAGATCCTGAAAATAATACAACTCAGTTTAGTATCATATCAGTAACTAAATCCTTCAAAGAAGCTTGGCAAATTTTTGTTTCTATAGTTCTTTATTACAAAGCAAACTAAATAGAGATCATTTTTAACAAATATCCGCTCGGTATGTTAATTAGCACAGAAAGAGTGGTTTAAAATAAAACAATTTATAATACTATTAATACCTTACCATCCATTGTCATTCTCGATGAAGACTACATAACTTAAAGCGGGCCAAACTTTTGTTCGAAATTGAGGAAGTTGAAAAAAATATTTGAATAAGAAGAAATTTGAGTAAAATCAGCAAACCGTCCCTCTTGGCAAGGGACTAGTACGGGTTTGGTTTGAGGACGTTTTGGCGAATTTACATCAAATATTAACTTCAAAATCAATTTTAAACTTCCCAAAAAATCACCAAACTCAAAAATCTCTTTAAAACTACCAAACTTCAAGAAAAAAAACCTCAAAGCTCATCAAAAAACTCTTAAAGTATTCAAGCCGCCTCTCCTTTATACAATCTGTGTTTAAGCATAGGGATTTTTTAGATTCAAGCCATGCACGGAGATATCGGAAGAAACATGAGGAAAAGTGACCACAAAGCGCGCTTTGGGTTTACTCCCGCCTTAAACTCGAGAAATGGTTTTAAGTTCTTAAATTGAAAAAAGCATGTGTATTGAGTTAAATTGAGTTCATCAGCATTATGTGTAATGAATTGTGTTTTTTCTTAGTTTCGAATTTTATTGATTGTAAACACATAATCGATGGTTCTGGAAAATAATAAATTCTTGCACGAAAACCCAAGTTACCTTTAGCATTCTTTCAGAAGTTTTGGTCCATCCTTCTTTTCCAGCTGAGACGCTTGTTTAATTTTTAAGCTGAAAATGCAAGGGAAAGGTATTTCCAAGGGAGTACTGTAACTAACTCGGCTCGAGTTAAGGCTATACATAGCTATTGGTTTTCTTTGGAACTCACCAAAGAATTTTGACAGTGCCCACCTTATACAGCGTGAAGAAGAAAAAAGGCCAGTAGTATTCGTACATTCTGGTGTCGATTTTGACACAGGAAGTTCAATTATCTTTTCATTGTCACTTACAATACATTTTTGTTTTCTGTCGAAAAGAAAAAGTTGTAACTAAAATGACATTGAATTGTAAAATCGGACTACGAACATCGATTTGGAAAGGGGTTATACTGCCTGATAACTGCCTCTCGATTTTGTTCCACATGATACTCTTTGACCAATAAGCATCGAGCAAATTGTTTTAGGAAGAATACAATTATTAAAACACGATATCCCGTTTGATTCTATCGTTTCAAAAGGTTACTAAAAGTCGTGAGATTTAGCTGGTTTGTTTTGTTATTTGATAGTTTTAACTGCTTTATTAATTTCTGATGTATAAGCTTTAACGAAGGCAAACCGCAAATCCCCTGAGTTCTTTTAAGATGGTTTAACACCTAACGAGAAATCAGTTATTGAAAGGCTAAGTTTACTTTTCATCGTATAGCTGTGCTATCTATTCCCCGCCACAGAATTGCAACTGAGCAAAACAAACCAGATGAATATAAGAACAATCAAAGTTAGATAAATAAGAAAAAAACTGGACGGACCCTTGCATTTTTTTACCTCTACTAAATAAGGTCAAAATTGTTTTGACGGACTGTCTAATTGCCTTTTACAGAATCGTGGAAGTGGAAAGTTTTTAACTGCAGGCTTTCTGATTTCCAAGATCTAAAGCTTTTCCTGGGAGGGGTTTTACGACAACATAGAATTCCAATAATTGCTTGACGATATGTATCATTAAAAATGAAATACACTGCTGGGTTTAACATAGCGTTGAATGACAAAGTAGGGCCAAAGGAGATCCATAACGGACAGTTTTCGTAGACACTTCCCTCCTTGATACTTAAAAGTTTAAGTCCGAGGTAAATCCAGAACGGCAGCCAGATTACAAGGAAGACCAGGGATACAATTGCTACCATGATAGTAATCTTTTTGTTTTTATTTTCTCTGCGTTTCATACTTGCAGACGTTAAGAGCGCTTGGGTGTTTTTACGCAGCAAGGTTACGACGATTGCAGTGTAGAGGGAGACAGTGACAATCAAGGGTAACGCATAATGCACGAGAAACAACATTAGGTGGTGGACATAGTTTGCAATTTTTCCGTTGAATGCTGGCTCCCATGAGCCCAAGCAAATGTTATCCTTACCAAACCTTTGTGTATAGAACATGTAACTGTGTCCTGCTCCAGCAATCACCCAGGTGCCTGCAATGAGATGATAACAATATTTCTGTTTCGTGGTTGTAGCTTTGAATGGAAACATAACGCAGTAAAACCTTTCTGCTGCAATGATAATCATTGTGAGTGCTGACACGGCCGTCGAAACTTCTACTCCAAAAGTTACAAACTTGCAAGTAAATTCACCAAACGGTCCACCCAGCCACTTTTGCTTGCCGTTGATTACTAAGTTGTAGTTGAGAGGAATTCTTAATATTGGGAGAAAAAGATCCGAGATGGCCATTGATACAATGAAATAGTTGATGGCTGCTCTTAGTTCCTTTTTTTTGTAAACGGCTGCTATGACAAGACTGTTGCCAAAAACAGAACAGGCCATAATAAGGCATTCCAAAGGAAAAGCAATGTATTTTGCGTGAGGATAGTCTTCTGGTGGACAGTTGAGCTGTTGAGTGCTTCCGTTGCTGGGTGTCATGTTTAAAATTTGTGCTTCTCCCCAAAAGTACCTGAAGATAAAAATAATGCTAAACTCACTTCTAATGAAAGTTAAAACTTAAGATACTACTTATTATGTCCAACAATCCAAGGCCCAACCAGCAAATTAACATCTAACTTCACTTACATAACTCGTACAGAACAAGTTAAATGGCAATCAGAAATTAAATTGGGAATCTTGAAATCAAACAAAGGAAGCAATGGAATCGAAAATAAAAACAACAATTCTCCTCAAAATGCTACGCTCAAATTATGAACAGTAGTTGAAAGAATTTACAAACACAACATTTTTCGTCTTTGGGGCTTCATTCTTGCACTACTTTAAAGCTTGCCGAGCCAATAAATTATACCTGTTTCAAGTATTTCCCCTGTTCTTCCCTCCGATAATGTGACTAAGCCTGGAACATTTTGAACCTTTATTGAGAGCTCCAAAAAACTCTTTCGTCTTTAAAACATGTTGAAGAACTTTCAAAATCAGTCCCAAAAAGATGTTTAGATTAGATCTTTTTGTTGTTTGTAATCTATTGTTTCAAGTTTTTGTAAAAGTCTCTTAGATTAACGCTTTTTAGTATGTGATGCCCGAAGTATTTCATTCATGATAAAATGATAAGACATAGATTGTTGAGGCGATTGGAAGGTTTCGAAACAAATTATTAGAGATAAATCAACTCTTTATTTTTCAACACACTCGTCCGAAAACATTTTGGGTTTTTGCCCTGAACGGAACTCGAGTCAATCATGCCCCCTTGTTGCTAGTCGGAAATGTTAACCACTTCGCCATCAGGGATCATCACGTCGGTAAAGCGGCAGATTATCGAGTCGTGGTCAGGCCAAAATTCAATTTTTTTCGGATGGGTGTGTCGAATGATAAATTTTGGAATTAGGGAAGAAGTCAAAACAATAGTATTTTTAAGGAACCCAATTTTGTCGGGGGAGGTGGTGGGTGGCGGCACATACCCCCTACCCCACCCCTCCCCACTTTTTCAGAGCTCAATTTCTCAAAACGTGATTTAGGGGTATTGGGTTTTTTATTGTATTATGGTTTCCTCTCTCCACAAAGAAGGGGTTGGTGAAAGCACTTTATCAATTTCTATTTTATTGAACATGATATTTGCTCCTGAAATTCAGCAATTTTGAAAAAAGGTGGCGGGTGGCGGCACATAATACCCCATCGCCTAAATTGGGTTCCTAGGAAGTACCATTGTTTTGACCTTTTCCCTTATATCAGCTGTTAATTCAGCGAGGTTTAGTTCTTTATCAGCGGAACCCCTTGTCCATATCGTAACCGTTTCTTTTGTGTAAGCCTTGACTAAAGTAAGGAAATACATTGTTAAAACTTTAAATTGACTTTTGAACCAGCTGTTGAAACTGTAAAGCGGCCATTCGTTTTATTTGGCTTAAAAAGCACCAACTAATGGCTAATGTGTTTTGATTAAGTTTGTGAGCTTTTACTCAAGTTCAACCATAGGTTAAAGAAATAATTGATATATTTTTTTTAAAAAAAAGATTAAAACTAAGCGATAACACTTATAAAAGCAGCTTTTTCTCGTAAATAAAATTAAAGTAAAGCTTGTTTCTAGCTAATGAAGCACAGTTTTTGAGCGAAAGCAGATATACAAAGGAAACACTTCATACCAAGTCGGGATTACTTACTGTGAAGGTTTTCTTGCACCTTGTAGAATGTTTACTCGCAGAATATTGAGTCGCTTATAAAATTTATCCAGGAATCGGCCTATAAGATAACGAGAGTGCAATTCATTAATCATTTCTTCAAGTCCAGCCTGATCTCTAATTTGTCTTTGTTTATCCACGCAAAAATAAAAACTTGGTTATGCATGAGACAAAATGATTGATCTGACGAAGAAAAAATAATTACTTTGTTGGTAATGGCGAAAACACGAATCCTTGTTTGGAGCTAGAATTCACGGAGGAAGTTATTTATCGTATCTACGACAACTGTTTGCGGTTTACACTAATAGTTAGCCTATTTATCATGAGTTTCCCTTAACCATTGTGTTATTCTTAAGTTTAAGGATAAAATAGAACTCACTTGTAACAACTGTGCTTTGTTGCCGTAAACGGTATAAGGAACCCAAAAATGTATTTCAGAACCTCTCCGTTCATTAAGTCGTATTATATACAAATTAAATCAGAGTCAAAAGTCTTTGATCATTTCAATTGTGTTAGCATATCAAAATGCTTCGACACCTGACAGTTTGGTCAAAAATATTTGCATATGTTGGATGATTTATTGCATTTTAACCATTTGATTATACCATCTTGCGTTTAGTTCATGAGTAGCAGTAGTTCTGTTTGTGACAAATCTTATATTGGAGACTGAAATGGTAGAAGACGGTGATTTTCCTGAACATCTAAGAGATGTTGAACTCAACGATGATGCTAACTCTCCAAACAAGTAGCACGTGATATCAATCTCGGGAGACACTGTTTTGATAACATGCAGATTTCTCGGCGTAAATGAAAAACTCATTTTCATCACGATTTCCAAACGAGAACTGAAACATACGATTTTTCTCTTACGAGTGAGCCGCATGCAGGGGCACCAAAATTGCCTAGAAACCGAAGACACCTTGAAAGAATCAATTTCCGAACGCAACAGCAGGCCGAGGACAGTAAAATTTTATTGAAAATCAAGTTTTCAATTTTTACTTCGCTCGTGGTTCCATACAAATACTGTACTTGTTAGTCGACACTAATTTTGTGCCTGTGCCGATCGGGCTTCAGCTTATTGTGAGTTTTGTAGTTTGGAACATTTTTGTTTTTTTTTTCATTATAAAAAATTGACCGGACGCATGTATATAGCTGTGTTTGAGTGATACAGTTTATGAATATGCAGATTAAGAAAATTCTTGTATTATCACTAATGATGAAACATTACTGATTTTCAGCATGATTCACTCATCCACTTGACCCGATTGAGGCTTGCCACGAATTATTTAAAATAAGTTTGAGAACATTTGGCAGTTACATGCCTCACTGATTTTTGACAAAAATGTCAAAGTTTGCCATGTGCCAATTATGCATGTAAAACCTAGCCGTGCCATTCGGGGTGGCTTATTTTTACTCAACTTCTCCCTGTACGTCGCGAGTATAGTGATATTTGGTGCCTTGAGGGCAAAATCGCCTTTCTAGGTGTCTGTCTAGCGCAAGCACGTGTTAAACTGTTGATTTATCATTTGTCTTATTCATACTCATCACAAATATATTCTATAAACAGTACTTATGGAGGCTCACTAAAGGTACAAAAAATTTACTTACATCAAAAGTTCAGCTTAGATTTTTGAACATATTCTTGAAATAAGTTTGCTGGCGAAGTTTTGAAAACTGTACTTCCTCAGAACAGAACTACTAACACCTCTTGCACATATGATGTAACAGTTTAATAGAGCTGTCTTAGCCAAGCAACGTATATTCTATCTATCCCCTTAATAGCAACTACGACAGACCTTTCTTGGTTTATGATGTTCAGGCAATATTTATGCTAGAGCATATTAAAGTTCTGAGATCAAATCGCTGTCTTTATCAACAATTTTTGCGCTCTGCGTTTTTGGGCCCGGGTATTTTACCATTTAAACAACCATGTGGAAAGGGACTTAAGTTATCGAATTGCAGCTATCAAAATAAAAATGAAACTCGAAAACATTGTTGATGTATCTATGGCTTGAATTAAACTTGCTATACAATAAGCAAAGAACGACAAAACCAGAGATACCTGTGTTAATAGCCGATTAACTTATGTAAACAGTACCTGGACTGAACGAAACAGTGATTGCCTTCCAGTATCCAGAGTTCAGACGTTTTGAAATTCTTAAAAACGTTTAAAATTGTTTCTATATGGATATTGTACCTTGTGTGAGCGTAAAATCAATTTCACTAAAATGATCAAAACAGTCATATCAATCAGTTTGTTTGATTAAAATCCCTTCCTGGGTTTGGCGCCAGCTTATCTTCTCAAGACTGAATAGCAATTCAAGACTGACTTCGCTTGGATGCACTGATCGCCCCAAGCTACATGTGCGTACCATATCATGAAAATCAAAACAGAGGGACGTAATAAAACAAGCAGTTAATCACTTGTGTTTGTTTGTAAGAACTAAACAATATGCATTTAAGGCTTCGCACGTACCATTTGTAGATTTAGTGAGTTATTTTGCAGTTAGTCTATTAGTCAATAGCAAGCAAACTATAATTACTCAGTACACTCAGATCCCCGTTCAAGATAAACAAAGCGAAGAAATATATGTTAAACTAATGTTGTCAATAAATTAAACCACACTGGAAAAAAGGGTAGAACTCGACTACTGTATTAAAGAGTTTTCAGAGGTTTTGAACAGAACTTTTACACAACCATAGTTAAGATAATTTTTAAAAAAACTAAATTTGACTTAAATTAACATGAACAATAAATTCAAATAAAGCGTAATTGGTAAACTAAAAGCTAAAAACTTAAATGATTAATTTAAAATGTCAACATGACTATTTGTTTTAAAAAGATGGTATATTGTTTTGCAAAAGGTCTTAAATATATTGTCGGCACTTCTTGTTACCTACGTTCTATGGTCATTACGGTGCCATGGTTCAGAAGTTTTTATACGCTTGCTATTTCACCTTTGAAAGGCTAAAACGGCGACATAATTTCAGACATTTATAGTAATGAGGTTTTTTTACGTAATGTGGACCCTAGGCAAAAATTGCGGCCATTTAAAAATTCTACTGTCATCACTCAAGTTAGGCCTACTAGCTTCGTCCATGTTTTAAACCTCAAACAAAAGGATATTAAGTCAGCCGCCATTTTTTACAGGGTCTATAAAACATAACAGTGATTAATCTCTAATTTAAAGTGGTTTTAGCCTATATAAAAGTAGTTATTGTTGGCATCTTTTACTTGTATGTGTGTGTTCTAAAACGTGTCTTACATTTTAACCAAAAAATTTTTACCATTTCTTAGATTACTTTAATGTCTTGTTAGGGCTCTTCACATTTCTTAATTATCTAAAGCTTTTAAGATTTATCGAAGCTTCATGTGGTTGATAGTTCATTTGAGGCTTGTAAAGCTTATTAAATCTTCAACAATTAACAATTAGTCGACTGAACTATTTAAACAGCTCAGTTACTGGCTAATGTGTCAATGCCGTCAGCGTGTAGGTGGAGTGTCCTGGAGATTATCGATATTAAAAATCGGAAGTCAATTACGAAGCATCGAGTATGTGAACAAAACGGACTGTAAATCATGGCCAACATTTTACTTAATCGTTTTGGTTGCTGTTGTTTTCTCGACTGCATTAATTAACCCTTGACTCTGAAGATCACTTCCGCACAGGTCGGCGAAACGTTAGTAAGCCGACGACGATGGCAGGATAAACTGGCGTTTAAAATAGCTGCTGACGTTGGAATGCGCCGTGCCGGTCACCTGCACGCTGTCGTCTCCAAAATTGCGATGCGAAATGCATAATTTTAGAGTTTTTACGACTATGGGAACGATAAACAGAAAATTTTCTCAATTTTCTTTCATCTATGCAGCTGAGAGCTTAAATCTTTTTCTGTTCACAAAGTGTCACTAGGACAAAAGAGAGGGCAAACGAGCCAGACGTGGTCGAAAAGGAAAAGCAAGAAATTTTTTTTTTGTAAGCCATTGTCGCCATTGTTGCGTAATGTCCCTAGTCACTAACACCGGCAACAGTCCTTCTTAGAACTACACTATCACTACTAACCCGGACGATCTCACCATACGATCTAATGTTACTCCTTGGTTCAAACCATTTTAATTTGCAGTTTTAATTTGCTACTTAAATAAAAACATAATTAATATCTAAGAGTTATGTTGCACTCTTAAAAGGTAAAATACTGCAATATAACTTACTCATTCCACAAAGGCTTCAGTTAATGAAAACTATTTTAAGTGCCTATAGACAATTTATCGGGGCTCTCTATAATGCCTTTCCCTTTCATTTGTTGCTGGAGGGAAAGTAACCATGCAAAACCAAATCATCTGGAATGTTTCTTGTAAGAAGATAAGCTGGCGCCAAACACAGACAGGGATTAAAAAGGCAGGCAATTTTTTGTCGGATTATCATTATTTTAAATTAAAGCTTAACACAAAAACAAGATTTTTACTGACGATACCAAAAACATCTCACAAGAAAGACACCGGCATTCGAATGCCCAGTACGTTCTTAGCTTTAAAATATTTTCAATATTCCCGCGCAATAATGTTGTGTGTTGTAACAGTTTTTGTTATACTTTTCACTTGTACAACTTTATTGATGCTTGTAAAAAGTGTTGAAGCTCAACGTGTCAAATGATGCCAACAGTCAATATGAACCAGTATCTGAAATCTCATGCCGACGTTCATGTTATATTATTAGTTCAGTGAAGGTTCTTTTTAATTATTTTAACTCAACATATACAAAAATCATCAATATTATCAGTTGTAAAATGTGAAAGTATAATCTGCCCAGCGGCAAACACATTCAAGCATTTTGTTTTATATTCTACAACATTTCACATATCAAAAAACCTTTTTAATAAGTTAGAAATTGACGTGCATGTTCTTTCGATTAGCAACTGCTTTACTGTCATAGCAGGATAGCATTCTTTTTGCTTAGAACGGGCTATTCAATGCACGAGACTTTTCCTAATGGACTCTAGACTTTCGTTTACTGTGTGGAACTCGCTAACAGGTCTTCTTGTGCAAGATATGGTGCCGCTATGTCGCCTAATTGACCCGACATAGTTTATCACACAAGTGAAGAGAACATCTGGGAACAGATAAAGCTTTGGCTGTATTTACAAATTGCAAACACATAAAATCTTGTTTAAATGTTCTCATGTAAACGTAAACAGCGAAGAAATAAAAAACCCAGCTCGTATCGCACTCTCGAAGGTAACTTAAAGTCAAAGAACGCAACATTATTTTTTGGGAAAATTACCTGCCTTAAACTCGATCGATCGCAAGTTAAGCACGTATGTATACGTAAATATAAAGCTAAATACGTAATGTAAACACCCTTATTTTTTTTGTTTATAGTACTATTTCGAACTTAATTATCTTTTGCTTTGCCATAAACAGCTATTTAAGCGCACATGTTACATGGAATCGAAAAGCTACCAGTCACTGAAGATGATGTTTGAGAAACTGAAAAAAAAACGTGATTGTCTGTTTAGAATGTGTTGTCGTACGTACCAGAATCAGTCATTTTAATCCCAAAAGGATTGTTGTGCTTGAGCTAAATAGTTTATTTTAATTCTTTGCGATCTAGATAATTTGCTGCGTAAGGTCTATCAGTAAACTATGACTTGTTTGATAATCCTTTTGGAAGTCATATTTAGTGATCAAAAGAACATGTTTGGCCGATTTAAACGAGGTGACTGAAGTTATATGTGCTCAAAATTGACTTCACAAGTTCCGCGGCGGCTAAAACAAAATTCCATCTCTACAAAATTATAAAGAAAATCAAATGACTGTAGATCGGAATTGCCGAGTTTTGTTTCATACACCGCACTATAATTATAGCAAACTTTAAAGTTTTTTCAAGTTTTATATGCACACTGTATGCAAAACCGTTTTATCGTTACATCTCTCTTTGCCGGTTTGGATTTTGGAACTATGCCGCCAATGTCAGTTGCGAAAATGAATACATGATGAACACATTAGTTCGACGCTTGAAAGCAATCAGTAGAGACATACCAAAGTGGACTAGCTAGATTTAATAAAAGGTGCAATCAGTTGAGTCATCAATCGGTTTGAAAATATACAATTTACATGTATAAATGAGTTCGCACTTCATCAAAAAATTGGTACTGCATTGTAAACTCTTGTACGTGTGATGTTCAGTACAGGATATAAAGTGTAAAGCGAAAACATTAGATAAACTTCTTCCATATCAATCTAGTTGAGATGTTTTGTAGCCGATGGCTGATTCAAAACTATATTCTAGTTGCTCTTAACAAGTTCATAAGGCGAACAGATGCTTCTCAAAACACGCGACTTTGATTTATTACTGGGCTGTTAACGTTGCTTAGGGTCAAGTCAATATACCAGCTGCACTTTACACGCCAGACAGCGCTGATCTCTGAAAGATAGTTTCAATGTATTTTTGTACGTATAAACAGTTTCAGAGTTTTCAAACTGATCAAAATTAAATTCTGATAAAGTTGTGGTAAACCAAAAAACAGAAACAGTGACACAACGAAGAAGAATTAACGGAAACTAAATTCTTTATTCATGCGGCTTTCAGATCTCCGGCGATTCTCGAAAGTTCATGTCAAAACTGTTCGTCATTCCTGACTAAGTAGTTTGCAAGTGTTAAGAAATACAAGACAAAAAGCAAACTTTCGTTCGTTCTTACTTTACTTCTTAAGTTATGACCGGTTTCAATGTTATCGGAATAAATTGATTTCTTCCTCTAAAACTTGTTTGTTTTAGAAATGATACTTGTTTTCACGAAAAACGACTTTAAATATGTCCAGATTGCCGTAGATAACTGTCAAAAGTCACAATAAGCTGTCAGACGAGCCCTTGTACTTGGTATTAAGATCGTTTTGATTTAAAGCTTTCGCCATTAAAACTGGGAGAGCTATAATAAGCTAGAATTTGTTAAAACTAGTTACTAGTTTTATGAATTACAGAAAGCATAAGTTAAACAAATCTGTCTGCCGACTAGTTGACCGCACACTGGAAAATTAAACTACTTTTGTAACTGCTCCTTAATGAAATCAGTAATAAAATGTACAGATTATATTTCTGTAATCAGGTTTGCCGTTTAAAAGAGCCTTGAAGTTGAAGTGAAGTGGTGTTGTTAGTGACAGTAAAACAAGACATTGCAAAACAAGGTTCAGCGAACGAAAAGGACTTACCCGTTCGCCGTTAGAGTATGTTTGCCTCGAGACCCTTGTAAACAACTAAACCGGACCCTCTCAACATTTGAAACAGGATTCCGCGACTTAGTCACGTAACTTTTGGTTAACGGATGAGCCATGGTCTGACCTAGTCAGCGGATATTGTTTTGAACATATTTACAAAAGTTGTTTGATTATTTTGTTCGTGAAGACAATATAACAAAAAAACAAAAGCGGATACAAAAGTTGCGATTTTGTGAATTACAAACAGCAACAAGAAAAAGTAGCATTAATTGTTGGTTGGACAGAAATTGTTTGCTTCATCTGTAAATGTGTATTCAGTTTATGTGTGAACATATGCATGTGTATCTACACATACTCACATTGGGAGGTCCGTATAGTGATAGACTGTGGCCGAGGTCGAAGTCTTAGAAATGCTGTGGGCCCTGGGCCTACAGGGCATTGTTAATTGTCAAGCCGCCGAGGACATAGCTTTTCACTATACACCGACCTCAGAGCATTTCACTTTGCGCGCTAAACTGAGAATATTTCACTCTTTGTCTTCCACAATACGGCAGTTTTTCGATTGATTTACAATTTTTACTCAAAGAGTCCAGTCGCAAGTTTAGTACAATTGGCTCATTTGAAACAAAATAAATAATGCGCAGCAGGAGAGTAGTTGACATGTTACTGTTATTTGGAAAGAAACTATATAAATTCCCATTTAAGCCTGGTTTTGTATCAAAGAAATTGCTTATTTTAGTATGAAGGAATGTTTGCGTAAAGTAAGTAACAATCTAGATTTCGGAACACTTACAATGAATGAATGAATGAAACCTTTATCAACGTGTAAAACCATGTAGCCTGCTAAAAGCGCATACTAATGAGGGGACACAGACTAAGTGACACTACTAATAAATCTGTAGGCAATGATTTACAGTCCGTTTTAGGTTCACATACTATGCCTCGTAATTTAAATCAGTAGGAGTATAAAAATCGGATTATCTCAAATTATACCGACTGCTATGTTCTTTAAAAACGTTGCAGATACTAATAGGGCATGCCGCATAGTTTGTATTTAACTTTATACATAAGAATGCAAATGTCCTGTAAACGCCTGTTCATCAGAGTTGGCAGTCTAGGCCTTTCTAATAATTGAGAATAACTATCTTGCTTTTCATTATAAACAACTCTCAAACCTCTTTCGTGTAGCCGCTCAAGCTTGCGCGAGTCACTAGCTCTACAAAAGTGCCAAACTAGGTGACAATATATGAGGTATATGGGTACTTGAGAAGACAGTTTTATGGGTTTTGTTATCGGCATACCATATTTTATGTTGTATGTGATATTTTTCTTAGAAAATGAATTTCATTTTCTCTTTTAGCCTAGTACGAGTATACTGGGCTTTTTAAGTCCCCCAATGTAATATTGATAGACTGGGCCTATATAGCTACGGTTTAACGTCGTGACTCAAGAAGACGCGATGGTCTAACCGTTTGCAGATGTTAAAGCAAAGGCAGCACCTTCTCCTCAGTTGGCAAGACCCTGAGTAAAGGTTCGACATCGGAAATCGAACCCTGGCCTCCCGCGCGAAAGGCTATCGCCTCACTAACTTGCTAGGCCAATCAGGTGGCGGTCAAAATAGTCCAATTCAAGCTCTTTTTTCACATTCACCTACTCCTTAGAAGTTACAATTTGATTGGCATTTGTAATAGCATGTTTTGCATGGTTTTAGCTTAGCGGATGATGATTTACCTCTAATGTATGCTGTTTAATTGGATTTAAACTGATAAATCATCTCTTGTAAACGTTATAACTGAGCGAGCCTACATTAAATTAGATTAAGAACAGCTATGAGTTTCTACTTAACTTTTAACTGTTGATAGTAAATTCCTAACGTTCGCCCGATTTATCCAGAGAGCTTAGAAGTTAATAGACAAGTGTACTTAACTTAACACTTTGGAGCTGGGAGTGGAATTATGTTCAAGGAATCGTATAGGAAACTAGAGCTCTACATAGTTCTTTTATGTTTATAATTATACTCTTTGTTGTGTAGCATTAGACTAAATATTCACCTAAGAAGACGACGTAAAAAAAGTCTACTTCGTATTTTCAAAATCCAAATCTTTTCCCGATGCTAATGTGGATGAGTCAAATTTGATATCTGATACAGGTTGGTACCCTCATACCAATAACTATACTCAAGGGGTTGTAATAACAACGTTATAAACCGACAAGCACTACAGAAGTGATTACTCAGGTCAAATGCTGACATGCCTAATGCTTATCAGAGGTTTATCCCTCAGAAATTATGGATACATGATAAAAACCTTTTGAAGTGTCAGTTTTGGGTTGCCATCCTGCTTTTTGCTTTTCTTTGACAACTTTTAGCTTGTCTGTGGATAAAGAGCAAAAGCTAAGTTTTTAGGGAAAATTCAACTAGAAAACGTTTTGGTATTTTAGATATTTCCGCTGTTAACAAGGCTTCTAAAAGAAAAATAAACGATTATTTCTGTTCTTTTTTAGAAAGCCTTTAATAAATCAATGTGGTGACTACAATCGTTCACGAGTTTTTAGCTTAAAAAGATTTACTCGTAAAACATTTTCACCTTAGAAATTTTTGAAACAAAGTTTAATGACCATGGTTGGATGCCGTTTGCTTCGCCGGTATTTCATGCCGAAAACCATTTTAGAGTTATCTTTGTGTTCCCATGCTTGAAAGCGCGGTTATTTGATCTTTTAAATTTTCGAAAATCAAATTATAACCAGGGACACTTTTTTCTGTCTTATACCAGTCTCAACCTAACACCTTTTACCGATTTAGATCAGTCAGTTTGATAGATATAGATGTTACATGAATGCAAATTCTTGTTCTCCCTGCTCTGCTATACTACGAGGCAGCACATGTTTTGTTTTGTTTTGTGGAAAAGTAGCTATCGAAGTATTATTTTTATCTCATTAAAGAGCCATTTCTTATAAAACAAACTCGTTAAAATTGCTAATCGTAGTTTGATCCGGTAAATCAATCAGTTCCTAAATTGGATAAGGAAGTGATCCCGTGGGAACGATTATTTCTCTTTTCGAGAAAACAATTAAACAACCACCCGTCAAGTTTTAATTCTCGATCTTTTCGTCTCTTTTTTCCGTTTTTTAGATTTAAGGTCATGAAGCTTAATTTTGACCAGACTTGCATGGCAGGGAAGCTCGTTCGAAAGGGGAGGACAGGCTGGCACACTAAGTGAACCAGTGAAGACTGCTGCTCCAAACAGACTCCGTGTTAGTTCATTTACGTTAATCTTACATTTAATCCTCCTAGTATAAAAAATACTCTATTCTTTGCGTTAGTGTGTATTATAGCCTTAAACTGACGAAGACTAAGCTTACCGAAAACTCGCTCGTAGTACTTTTTACATGTGTATAACTGCTATTACTTGGGATTTATATGTGGAAAGATTGTGAAGTATTTTTTTTTTCTATAGGCAGACGATATAACAACATTGTTACCGGCTGTATATGGAATAAAGGTGAAGTATAATCATTTCTGTGGTCAAAGTTTAATTATGCTTTCTGGGCTAATGGCTTAAGAATTGTTTACCTGATCTACTTCTAGAGATTTACTGCAATTTATACCGGCAAAGAGTTGTAGTTGAATATGACTTGTATAACATTATGATGTTAGCTGGATTAAAGCAAAGCTATTATTCAAGGCCATAGCATGTTAATTGTCAATTTTCTAGCCTTTATAACCAATTTTTTGAAACCTCCAAAAAGCGGTTAATGACTTTGCTTGTATTACCCGCAGAAACTGTACATGTCTGCAGCTGGTTGTATATGTTGCTGACCCGACCTTGGTGAGATTGACGAAGAAGTACCTTACCATTCCACTCATTAATGTTCCATCACCTCAACAAATTTTGAACTCAATCATCTTTTTTAAGGTTGATTAACTCAGCAGTAGATGCGCGCGTTGATGAGTTTAAAAGTTTTAGAACGTTTTATGAACACTGATTGCAACTACAATTCCAAAAACGTGTTCTGTGAATCTCAGTTATCATCGTCAGGTAATAACTTAAGTTGCTGGAAGTTACAACGATAGCAATGAATAGCAAAATTTCTAGGTCAAAACTTTAAAACAAAATGGTAAAACCTGCAACCTTCATTTCTTAACAAAATAGCTCCTAAAAGCAAGATCTTAGATATTATCGATTGCGGATAGAGAAAACAAAAACTGGTGGTAGCAGTGTCTTCCACGACGAATAAGTGCAGGACTGCAGTCAGGAGAAAATGTTAACCAAAGAAATATATCTATGTATCATTGATGCCCAATAATTAGCGTGTTAACCAATTATTGAACCCCAAACAAGCGATTACTGATTTTGCTTGCAATTAATACATACAGAAACTAGTTGTACATAGCTAGTGCTGACCCGACCTTGATGGGGTTGACAGGTTAGGAAGAAATAACTTACCGTTCTACTCATTTATGTTCCATCACTTAACAAATTTTGATTAACCCAGCAAAAGACATGCGCGTTGAACAGTTTATGGATTCTGTTCCAGGACGTTTTGCGAACTCTGATTGCAAACACTTCCAAAAACGAGCTCTGAGTCTCTGGCATCATCGACAGTTAAATAACTACACAGAACTTTAGAGCAAAGTAATAAAAATCTATGATTTTCATTTCTTACAAAATAGCTCCTTAAAACAAGAACTATCAACTGCGATAAAGTAAACAAGAACTAATGGTAGCCTGTCTTTCACTTTCAGGGGAAAATATTAACCGAGAAAGTTTGAATACCAATTTGGCAGTGCGATCGAGTGGCGATGGCGCGAGCTAGCCCTAGGGGGTCGCATGGAATGCTCTCCCGGGAAATCGGGGTATATATTCTAGATGTACGACTAGTATACACTAGTAATAATAATAATAATAATAATGAGTTAATAATAATAAGTTTAATATCCACTCACATTGCATGTAAAATGAATTACAAAAGTGGTTACAAATACAAGTACAAATTACAACATTTCGTGGGATTACCACAGAAACTATATTCAATATATACAAAGTTGCATTAAAAAACTAAACTAATCTGTCTAACTTCAAAGCAATTAAAACTTAGTACTGGTTTGATGATTCATGGCTGCAACAGAGCTGGGAAAAAACTGCGACGAAGCCGTTCAGTTCTACATTTAAAAATAGAAAAATTTTCAGCACTTCTAGTCTGGTAATTATGCGTTTCTTCTCTCTCTTTTGGTAGGTGTTTAGTTAGAGGGCCACCCTGTGAGATCTTGCTAAGTGTTTTCACACAAAATTCATTGCGTCTAATATCAAGTCTAGGTAGTTTAAAAAGACTAAGAGCTTCTTTATGTGACAAGTGTGGTGCAATGATCTTAAAAGCACGTTTTTGTATGCATTCCAACTGCTCTGAAAGATAGGAAGGCAAAGCATGGTGCCACACAACACAGCAGTATTCAAGTACAGATCTAGTATATAAATGAAAAAAAAAAACCGCTAACTACACCTATAATGTCACGCTATCACTTATCAATATGGTGTTCACGAATCAAATCCTATCACGAAAAAGTAAGCGGAAATCTGTTTCATACACCGTAAATAAATGGCTTTTTGCAACGATATCATATTATACCAATTGAGTAGTTTATAGCGCGTTTCCCATGATACTGATCGGCTGTACTTTACATTACTGAAACAAGCTTGGTGAGACGGCAGCGACCGAAAGACGCTTCTAAAGATAGTCCTCTATAAGGGGCAACGAATATATTTTTGTCGCTACTGTAGCAAAGCAAAAGAAGCCACTATGCCACGATCCGCCTGGTTAGCCTAGTTGGTAAGGCACCAGTCTTTCGTGCGGGAGGCCCGGGTTCGATTCCCGGAGCCGGACCTTCACTCAGGGTCTTAAATCAACTGAGGAGAAGGTGCTGCCTTTGCCCTAACATCTGCAACCGGTTAGACCTTCGCGCCTTCTCGGATAAGGACGTTAAACCGTAGGCCCAGTCTCTGATCTCCTATCGAGGGACTTAAAAGAACCCACAACACTTGTCGACAAAGAGTAGGGTGATCCCGGTGTTGTGGTCT